>JAXCGZ010009437.1:67500-70000 GCA_037179515.1 Halocaridina rubra
TATACTTAGGAATGAACGCATTCTAACTGAATGCCACTATGTTCATATTACAGATTCCCCAACATCACTCGTGGCTTCATTTTAGCGTTTAATTCAATTCCCAATCTCATTCGGGCCATGAAATTATCAAATAAGCATACTACATATGTGAAAACATGAATCATTTTTTACCCCGACCGGGACTCGAACCTAGGACTTATGATTACTAAGTCAAGGCGCTACCACTACACCACAGAAGATTAAAAGGAATCCAACCTTATAGCTTATATCTGCTATACTTAGGAATGAACGCATTCTAACTGAATGCCACTATGTTCATATTACAGATTCCCCAACCTCACTCGTGGCTTCATTTTAGCATTTAATTCAGTTCCCAATCTCATTCGGGCCATGAAATTATCAAATAAACACATTACATATGTGAAAATATGAATCATTTTTTACCCCGACCGGGACTCGAATTGAATTAAATGCTAAAATGAAGCCAAGAGTGAGGTTGGGGAATCTGTAATATGAACATAGTGGCATTCAGTTAGAATGCGTTCATTCCTAAGTATAGCAGATATAAGCTATAAGGTTGGATTCCTTTTAACCTTCTGTGGTGTAGTGGTAGCGCCTTGACTTAGTAATCATAAGTCCTAGGTTCGAGTCCCGGTCGGGGTAAAAAATTATTCATATATATATATATATATATATATATATATATATATATATATATATATATATATGCATAACAGTATGCATACATGTATACTGTTACGCAAATAAAACTACTGCTGTTATTCTAGCTTTATTCAGTTAACAATGGCGATCTGTAAAACAAACATATTAGGTATAAGTAATTTCATTCTTCAAATTAGGTATAAATAATTTCATTCCTCAAATTAGCAACATATAAATTGAAGCATCCTTCGAAATATATACACATTTATAATAAAGAACGTGCATCAAAATAATATCAACTAATAAACTTAATAACAAACCTCATTATCATATTAAACCAGTAATCGTTAACAACAATAACATTACTAGAGAAAAGATAAATATAGCTAACCTATTATAAAATAGAAAACCAACTCATTCATCATAAAAATATCACAATCTCCCCCCAAAAAATGAAGAGAACATATATTGATACAAGAACATCAGCATCAATATGCCACTAGGTTTTTTTTTTTTTTTTAAGCAATAATATCTAACAAGAATCTACCATTGGAATTCAAGTCGGTCAATATGGGCATTTTACTCTGGACGATCGACGAACAATGCAGTCCCGAGAATTAGGTATGATTGTAGGTGATCCAGAAGAGAGATCAGGGGCAGCACTGGTAGTAGACTGCTCAGCAGCAGTAGATGGAGGAATTAATTCGTCTTTCAAGTGGCTGTGTGTGGAATTGCATGCAGGGGTTTTGTTGGTATAAACATTCATAGTTTCACTGTGAATGTTTATACCAACAACGGGAGCCAAAAATCTTGCATAGATACAGTATCTTGACACCCATTTGAAAACTGTATGTGTGCATATATAGGATTTGCTCTGATCAGACGGACCTCTTCCACTAATGGATCTTCCTTGCTCCTCACATAACGGCGCAGAAGTATGTTCCCAGGATTAGTGAACCAGGTAGGAGTACTGAGCCCACTAGACGTCTTTCGGGGATAGCAAAACAAACGTTCGTGGGGGGGTAGAATTAGAAGCATTAAACTTGCCAGCTCGGTATTTGATATCAAAAGAATAAGGCAGGAGTTCCATTTTCCAGCAGAGGATTTTATCGTTTTTAATCCTGGAATTGTGTTTAGTGTTGAACATAAAAGTACTTGGTTTTTTATTTGTTACTAAAAGGAAATGCCGTCCTGTTAAGTAATGATTCCACTTCCTGATTGATTCGATGATTGCATAAGCCTCATTTTCTACTGCACAATGTTTCTTCTCAGCTGGGTTGAGTGATCGTGAGAAAAACGCCACAGGTCTGCCATCCTGGCTCAATGTAGCGCCTATGGCGGCTTCAGAGGCATCGGTCTCCACTGTATATGGAAGACTTTCATCAATTCTCATGCTAGATGACTTAGAAATTGCATCTCTCAGTTCATCAATGGCTTTAATGGCAGAATCAGTTAATGGGAACGAAGGGTTCACCAGTGGACAAATGTGTTCAGAAAAACATGTCACCCATTTAGAATAATAAGCAAAATATCCCATTAACCATTGTAAGGTTTTTTCTGGCCTTGGAACAGGTAGAGAAAGCAAAGGCTCAAGTCGAGAAGGGTCAGGTTTCAACTCTGTATTACAAATCTTATATCCGAGTATACTGATAGAGTCTGCAGAAAATACACATTTTGCTTCACTTAATGTTACATTTTCACATCTAGCAACTTAAAAACAATCGCTCCAAGTTTGCATCATGCATTATCCTTTTCTTGTGTCGAGCCACATATAGTCAAATCAGTCAAATATGCGAGTGTATCCTTCAATTGATTTAGCTAATGAAGTCATTCATAA
>JAXCGZ010009437.1:75000-80000 GCA_037179515.1 Halocaridina rubra
TGAGAGTAGAGGCACTGAGGACATGAGGAGGAACTATCAGAAAGGAGATTACATCAAAATGAATGAGCTTTTTGCAGTTATTGACTGGAGAACCTTATTTTACAACAAATCTGTACAAGAAATGTATGACATCTTTTGTGAGAAATATGGGAAGATTGTAGATTGCTGCATACCTGTCACCAAAGTAGGTGTAATTCATGCCAGAGAGAAATGGTTCGATAATGGGTGTAAAAGAGCTAAGGAGTGGAGAGACAAATGCTGGAAAAGGTATAGGAGGAGAAAAAACATAAATGCCTGGCAAACCTACAAAAGAGCAAGAAATGACTACCTAAGTAAAAGGAGAGAGGCAGAGAAAGATTATGAGAGGGACATCACCAGGAAGGCGAAAGAAAATCCCAAGCTTTTCCACAGCTTTATCAGAGGAAAACTGAAGGTAAAAGAACAGGTTTTAAGGCTAAAGAGAGCGGATGGAAGCATCACTGAGACGGACGAAGAGATCTGCAAAGAATTGAACAAGGAGTTTCAGTCAGTATTTACAGTAGAAAATACCCCACCCCCTCAGATTGCAGTGATAGAAGCTCAAGGGCCGGTATTAGAGAACATCAACCTTACAGCCACAGAGGTATGCAAAGCGCTGATGGATTTAGATGTTCATAAAGCTACAGGTCCTGATGACATATCCCCTCATGTGCTTAAAAAATGCGCAAACACAATATCAGTGGCACTAAGTATCATATTTAAGGAGTCATTGGAGTCGGGGGAGATTCCAAGATGCTGGAAACAAGCAAATGTGATACCTATCTTCAAAAAGGGAAGGAGGGATACGGCTCTGAACTATAGACCAGTTTCCTTGACCAGCATAGTTTGCAAAGTTATGGAGAAACTACTAAGGAAACATATCTCTCTTCACTTGGAATCCTTCAACTTTTTGTCAGTGAGGCAACATGGCTTCAGAGAAGGAAGATCAACAGTAACAAACTTATTAGAATTTTATGATGAGGTAAGCCAAATCTTACAGGAAAGAGAGGGCTGGGCAGATTGCATATTCCTAGACTTCCAGAAAGCGTTTGACACTGTTCCACATGGGAGACTTATTAGGAAGCTGCAATCAATGGCTAGAATAGGTGGAAATGTCTTGGAATGGATAAAAACTTACTTAGAAGGAAGGGAACAGAGGGTTAGAGTAAGACACTCAGTGTCTGAATGGAGAAGAGTTAGTAGTGGAGTTCCACAGGGTTCAGTTTTAGGGCCACTTTTGTTCCTTGTATATGTAAATGACCTACCAGAGTCTGTAAATTCATTCATGAATATGTTTGCAGATGATGCAAAGATTGTGAAGAAAGTAAAAAACGAGAACAATGGTAGAGAACTTCAGGAGGATCTAAATA
This sequence comes from Halocaridina rubra, assembly GCA_037179515.1. Taxonomy (NCBI): domain Eukaryota; kingdom Metazoa; phylum Arthropoda; class Malacostraca; order Decapoda; family Atyidae; genus Halocaridina; species Halocaridina rubra. The sequence goes on from JAXCGZ010009437.1 coordinate 76,389, forward strand.
ATCTGCATGAGTGGTCAGAAAAGTGGCTAATGAAATTCAATACTTCAAAATGTAAGGTAATGAGAATGGGTACAAGTGCAAGAAGGCCCAAGCTTGACTACTCGGTGGCTGGAGTACAACTTCAGGAGACAGAAAATGAGAGAGATCTAGGAGTAAACATATTGGCAGATTTGTCTCCAGAAATACATATAAATGGCGTAGTAAGGGCAGCATATGCATTCTTATCAAATGTAAGGGTAGCCTTCAGGCACATGGACAAGGAAATGTTCAGAAATATTTATGTAACCTATGTGAGGCCAAAACTCGAATATGCAGCCCCCTTTTGGAATCCGCACTTGAAAAAGCACATAGCTAAGCTTGAAAAAGTTCAAAGACATGCCACAAAACTGGTGCCAGAAATACGCAATCTCGGTTATGATGAGAGGCTGAGGGAATTAGACTTGCCATCACTCGAAGCTAGAAGAGTAAGGGGGGATATGGTGACAGTCTTTAAATTCCTTCATGGTTATGATAGAGTGGATAGGGATCGATATTTCGATATGGCTGGCTCTAGAACTAGAGGTCATAGTTTGAAGCTTCGGAAGAAAACTTGTTTGCAGGATGTAAGGAAATACTTTTTCAGTGTAAGAGTAGTTGATAATTGGAATTCGCTAAGCGAGGAGGTAGTTAATGCTACCTCAATCCATAGTTTTAAGGACAGGTATGATAAGTATCACTAAGTCTAAAAATGGAACCGATCAGGAGACGGGAAGATACGAGCTTTGGGCTCTTTCCCGTAAACACAATTAGGTAATCACAATTAGGTAATCACATACATACATACATACATGCATACATACGTATATATGCATACATGTAATGCATACATACATATATACATGCATGCATACATACATACATGCATATATACATACATGCAAACATACATATACACGTATATGCATACACGAACACATCCACACATACATGCATACATACATACATAAACGCATCCATTCATCCAAACAAGCATCAAGTAATGAATACATACATACATCCATAAATGCCTGCATAATTGCATACTTTCATACATGTATAAATACATCATTTCATACATACATACATACATGCATACCCTCGCACATGTATACATACATACATACATACATACATACATACATACATACATACATACATACATACATACATACATACATACATACATTTAATGGCGTAGTAAGGGCAGCATATGCATTCTTATCAAATGTAAGGGTAGCCTTCAGGCACATGGACAAGGAAATGTTCAGAAATATTTATGTAACCTATGTGAGGCCAAAACTCGAATATGCAGCCCCCTTTTGGAATCCGCACTTGAAAAAGCACATAGCTAAGCTTGAAAAAGTTCAAAGACATGCCACGAAACTGGTGCCAGAAATACGCAATCTCGGTTATGATGAGAGGCTGAGGGAATTAGACTTGCCATCACTCGAAGCTAGAAGAGTAAGGGGGGATATGGTGACAGTCTTTAAATTCCTTCATGGTTATGATAGAGTGGATAGGGATCGATATTTCGATATGGCTGGCTCTAGAACTAGAGGTCATAGTTTGAAGCTTCGGAAGAAAACTTGTTTGCAGGATGTAAGGAAATACTTTTTCAGTGTAAGAGTAGTTGATAATTGGAATTCGCTAAGCGAGGAGGTAGTTAATGCTACCTCAATCCATAGTTTTAAGGACAGGTATGATAAGTATCACTAAGTCTAAAAATGGAACCGATCAGGAGACGGGAAGATACGAGCTTTGGGCTCTTTCCCGTAAACACAATTAGGTAATCACAATTAGGTAATCACATACATACATACATACATACATACATACATACATACATACATACATACATACATACATACATACATACATAATACATACATGCATGCATGAGAGGGGATATGGTGACAGTCTTTAAATTCCTTCATGGTTATGATAGAGTGGATAGGGATCGATATTTTGATATGGCTGGCTCTAGAACTAGAGGTCATAGTTTGAAGCTTCGTAAGAAAACTTCTTTGCAGGATGTAAGGAAATACTTTTTCAGTGTAAGAGTAGTTGATAATTGGAATTGGCTAAGCGAGGAGGTAGTTAATGCTATCTCAATCCATAGTTTTAAGGACAGGTATGATAAGTATCACTAAGTCTAAATTGGAACCGATCAGGAGACGGGAAGATACGAGCTTTGGGCTCTTTCCCGTAAACACAATTAGGTAATCACAATTAGGTAATCACATACATTTTAACTCTTCTCCCACTGACAAATACTTCTGGTCCTTAGCCAAAAACCTCTCCAAAAACTGTAACTCAAGCTTCCCCCTTCTCTTTCGTTCTGATGGTTCTATAGCTTGTTCTCCCACTGACAAAGCCACTTTCTGTGGCTCTCATTTTTCTGCCAACTCTTCTATAATCGATTCCAGGGCGCATGTTCCTCAGTCTATGCCCCTCTCTAACCCTATGCCCTCCCTTATCCTTTCTTCACGCAAAGTTCATAAGGTTCTTCGCTCACTAAAGACGAACAAGGCATCTGAACCCAATGGTATCCCTGCAAAGTTCCTTAAGAAATTTGCAGATGAACTGGCTCCCGTGCTTTGCTGTCTTTTTCGCCTCATTCTGTTAACCAGTATCTATCCTTCATCTTGGATGCATGCTCTAGTTCAACCTATTCCTAAGAAGGGTGACCGCTCTATTCCTTCTAACTACCGACCTATTGCCCTAACCTAATCTATTACTAAAGTTTTCGAAACTTTGCTCAATTTTCACTTCTTTAAACGCCTTGAATCCAAGTCACATATCTCCGATCACCATTATGGCTTTCGCAAGGCAAGATCCACTGGTGATCTCATGTCCTATCTTACTCATATATGGTCATCTTCTCTGAGGAACTATGGGGAATCCTTTGTCGTCGCCCTTGAGAGTCTGGCACAAGGCTCTGTTGGCCATACTCCCTGCATATGGCTCTACCTCTTCTTTCTGTTCTCTGATTTCAAGTTTTCTCACTGACCGTTTTATATCTGTAGTTGTTGATGGCGCGATATCTAGACCTTTCTCTGTTACCAGTGGTATTCCACGGGGCTCTGTTCTTTCACCTACTCTGTTCCTTCTCTTCATCAATGATCTTCTACAATATTCATCTTCCTCTCGTCTTCATGCCTTTGCTGATGATTCTAACCTTCACTTATTTCTGCCTTTAATTCACAACCTTCATCTGTTACTCGTAATCAATCTCGTATCACTCTTTCTCCTACTCTTAACTCCGATTTGAAGAGAGTACCTGAGTGGGGCACTCAAAATTTAGTTAAATTCAATGCCTGCAAGACACAGTTTCTGGCTATCTCTTTATCTTCTTCTCCTCCTGATAACCCTATTGTCTTCGAAACTAATGAAATTTACCTTCTTTACCTTATCAACATAGGAATCCATATAGCCTCTAACTTGTCTTGGAGGAATCACATATTCCAAATTTCTAAATCTTCATCCAAAAAATTTGGGGTTTTGTTTTGTTTTCGTAATTACTTTTCCTCTTTGCTGTTACTTATAATTTACAAAGGTCTTACCAGTCCCTGCTTAGAATACTGCTCACACAGC
>JAXCGZ010009437.1:85000-90000 GCA_037179515.1 Halocaridina rubra
ATATATATATGTGTGTATATATATATTCATATATATATATATATATATATATATATATATATATATATATATATATATATATATATATATATATATATATATATATATATATATATATATATATATATATATATATATATATATATATATATATATATATATATATATGTACATATACTATATATATATATATATATATATATATATATATATATATATATATATATATATATATATATATATATATATATATATGCATATATATATATATATATATATATATATATATATATATATATATATATATATATATATATATATATATATATATATATATATATATATATATATATATATATATATATATATATATATATATATATATATATATATATATATATATATATATACATATATATATATATATATATATATATATATATATATATATATATATATATATATATATATATATATATATATATATATATATAAATATATATACATATATATATATATATATATATATATATATATATATATATATATATATATATATATATATATATATATATATATATATATATATATATATATATATGTATGTATGTATATATATATATATATATATATATATATATATATATATATATATATATATATATATATATATATATATATATATATATATTTATATATATATATATATATATATATATATATATATATATATATATATATGTGTGTGTGTGTGTGTGTGTGTGTGTGTGTGTGTGTGTATAATGACACAATGATAGACTGGGAATTTACAAAGAATACCTGTGATTATCTTATTATTGTCCTTACATAGGCATTCGGAATGTATTGAGCATATAGATAATTACATTGATATTATACACTCTGCGCTAATAGAAAGCTAGGTTCGAATATTAAAAATATCTGAAGGCCTTCCAGGCGAAATAATGGATACAACTCTTTGTGTCTTAAAAATGCTTTAACAAGCCAAATTGACAAATATGATCTAAAAGTGAAAGAGAACAGTAGTAAGAACAGATGTGAAACCTCGTCCAAAATTTTATTGGCCATTCAAAGAACCTTTGCTTATATCATATTCTTATTTTCAATCAATGGTAGCATAGAAAAGTGACGAATAGAATAAAAATTTGAAATTACAGAATTAGTTAGTTCTGTAATGTTTATGCTGTTGATAAAATTAATATCCTGGTTTTTCTTTTCTTTAGCAAGGACTCATGAAAAAATCCATCTATGTCATCCCTTACCTATTAAAGTAACAAATATATTTGATAATGTTAAAAAGAGAAACACAAAAAAAAAAGGATTGCTGCAGTTTGGCATTTTCATTCATTATGATACTATTTTCTGTGTTCTATTCAATCAGAGAAATATCCATAAAACTAATATAATTTTTATATTTAAGTAAATCATCACTACCAGAGGAAAATCACAATATAGCTGTGTGTTTATAAAAAAAAGCACAAAATAACATATGATGAGTTCATTCGTAACACTAATATAATCTGTCGAAAGAAAAAAGAAAAATTTTATTCGACCTAATACTAAAAAATAAAGTAGTTTTTATACACCAAACACTCAATAAATATTTAAATTTAAGACAAGTACGTAATAAGTTTTAGATATGAATTTCAATAGTAAAATTATATTTTCTCCAATGAAAAAAAAAATTACTTTCCATTCAAGTTCAATTCGCCTTTTCTCAAATTTTATTTTACTTCTTCCTAACCTGACTTTTGAAAAATTACTTTGAAGTGAATTCTACAATTCAGCAAAAGAATTTCCATTTCGCTTCCCACACTTGTTAATTCACAACTTTCATCCCTTCAAAAACTTCCAACATACAAGTTTATAACAAACTTTTTTTACAATTTAATATAGTATTTCATGCTAGAGTTGAGGAGTAATACGAATGACTAAAGAAGAGGAAGGAAAATATTTGAAAATATTTTTAGAAAACTTTACTATGCTATTTTTAATATTGTAACTGATATTATGCGACTAAAATTATTCCACATTTTAGAGGAACTTTCAGGGCAATTGTTTTTGTTAATCTCGTACTTAGATCATTGTTTGCTTGTTTGTACTTCAGCACCAGTGTATTATTCCACTAAGAGAATATTCAATAGGACTGCTTTTATCTCTATATCATTTAGAATAGCGTCGTAATAACCAAATTAAATAGAACATTACATTTCTTTAATTTAATATAGAATTTGTAACAAACACAATGTATAAATACACCTTCCAATAACGCATTCAACATAAGTAGGCTAGACTCTTGCTCGAGAACTCTGATTTCATAATATCTCTTCTTTTAAATCTTACCACTAACAATTTATTAACATCCAAATACAAGGACTTATGTGCTTCATATATATATATATATAATATATATATATATATATATATATATATATATATATATATATATATATATATATATATATATATATATATATATATATATATATATATATATATATATATATATATATATATATATATATATATATATATATATATATATATATATATATATATATATATATATATATATATATGTGTATGTGTGTGTGTATATATATATATATATATATATATATATATATATATATATATATATATATATATATATATATATATATATATATATATATATATATATATATATATATATATATATATATATATATATATATATATATATATATATATATATATATATATATATATATATATATATATATATATATATATATATATATATATATATATATATATATATATATATATATATATATATATATATATATATATATATATATATATATATATATATATATATATATATATATATATATATATATATATATATATATATATATATATATATATATATATATATATATATATATATATATATATATATATATATATATATATATATATATATATATATATATATATATATATATATATATATATATATATATATATATATATATATATATATATATATATATATATATATATATATATATATATATATATATATATATATATATATATATATATATATATATATATATATATATATATATATATATATATATATATATATATATATATATATATATATATTTATATATATACATATATATATATATATATATATATATATATATATATATATATATATATATATATATATATATATATATATATATATATATATATATATATATATATATATATATATATGTATATGTGATATATATATATATATATATATATATATATATATATATATATATATATATATATATATATATATATATATATATATATATATATATATATATATATATATATATATATATATATATATATATATATATATATATATATATGTATATATATATATATATATATATATATATATATATATATATATATATATATATATATATATATATATATATATATATATATATATATATATATATATATATATATATATATATATATATATATATATATATATATATATATATATATATATATATATATATATATATATATATGAATCATTTTTTACCCCGACCGGGACTCGAACCTAGGACTTATGATTACTAAGTCAAGGCGCTATATATATATATATATATATATATATATATATATATATATATATATATATATATATATATATATATATATATATATATATATATATATATATATATATATATATATATATATATATATATATATATATATATATATATATATATATATATATATATAGATATATATATATATATATATATATATATATATATATATATTTATATATATATATGTATATATATATATATATATATATATATATATATATATATATATATATATATATATATATATATATATATATATATATATATATATATATATATATATATATATATATATATATATATATATATGTATATCTTCTTCTTCTTCCTCTATTTGCGTTCCCATTTTCATATGGGGTCGCATCTCTTCACTAGTCGTCTCCACTGGTTCCGGTCCATCACTTGCTCCTCCCCCAGCTGTCTCTCTCTGAGATCCTCCTTCAGTCGGTCCTTCCACCGTAGTTTAGGTCTTCCTCGTCTACGTCTGCCCTCCACGTCCATCTCCATCACTCTCACACCCACGTAGTCTTCTTCTCTCCTCTTCACATGACCGAACCACTGTAATCTCCTCTCCTGCGCTTTCGCCGACGCCTCCACCACCTTCACTGTACCTCTGATCCGGTCATTTCGTATCCTGTCCTCCCTCGTCACCCCACACATCCACCTCAGCATTCTCATTTCTGCGACATCTATCTTCCTTTCTTGAACCCTTTTCACCGGCCACGTCTCCGCTCCGTACAGCAACGCTGGTCTCACAACTGACTTGTACACATTTCCTTTCACTCTAGCACTAATTTTCTTGTCACATAGCACCCCTGATGTTCTCCTCCAGCTGTTCCACGCTACCTGGATCCTATGATCAATCTCTCTCTCTAGGTCTCCATCCTTCGTTACATAGGAGCCGAGGTATTTGAAGGCGTCCGCCTTTGGGAGCTTGTGGTCTTGCATGAACAGGTCGCCTCCTTGTGTCACATTGCACTCCAGGTACTCCGTTTTCTGTCTGCTCACCTTCAGTCCGTAATCCTCCAGCAAACCCCTCCATAGCTCCAACCTCTCTTGCAATTCTTCACGGCTCTCGGAGACCAAAACAATATCGTCTGCAAAGAGCATGCTCCATGGTGCCTCCTTTGTCACTTCCTCCACCATCACATCCATGAGAAGGTTAAATAGATAGGGGCTAAGAGCTGATCCCTGATGGAGTCCAACTTTCACCTGAAAAGGCTCTGTAGTGCCAACTGTACTTCTTACTCTTGTTGTGGCTTCCCTGTATATGTCCTGAACTATCTTGAC
>JAXCGZ010009437.1:100000-112500 GCA_037179515.1 Halocaridina rubra
GTTATTTTATTTGCTGTTTCACTGCAAAGTTTCCTTACTACACATACACACACACACAAACACACACACACACACACGCACGCGCACGCACACACACACACACACACATGCGCACACACACACACATACGCACACAAACACATATAAATGCACACACACAAGCACACACACACACACACACACTCGTAAATATATATATATATATATATATATATATATATATATATATATATATATATATATATATATATATATATATATATATATATATATATATATGAATCATTTTTTACCCCGACCGGGGTATATATATATATATATATATATATATATATATATATATATATATATATATATATATATATATATATATATATATAATATATATATATATATATATATATATATATATATATATATATATATATATATATATATATATATATATATATATATATATATATATATATATATACATAAAAGCACATTGTCATATGTGAATTCATGCATCATTTTTACCCTGACCACACCTTGAACCTAATACATATAATTACTATGCCAAGACATAACCAGCTACCCTACAGAAGGTCTTAAAAGGGAACAACCCTTACAGCTTTTATCTGCTATACTAGGAATGAATGCATTCTATCTGAATGCCACTCTATTTATATTACAATTTTCCCCAACCTCACTCGTGGCCTAGTTTTCACATTTAATTCAACTCCCAATCTCATTCGGGACCAACAATAATTAAATAAGCACATTATCATATGTGAGAACATGAATCATTTTTACCCCGACGGGACTTGAACCTAGGTTATATATTACAATGCCAAGGTGCTACCAACTACAACACAGAAGGTCTTAAAAGGGAAACAAACCAAAAAGCTTTTATCAGCAAAACTAGGAATGAAAGCATTCCATCTGAATGCCACTCTCTTCATATAACAGTTTCCCCAAACCTCACTCGTGGCTTCGTTTTCGCATTTAATTCAACTACCAATCTCATTCGGGACCAACAATAATCAAATAAGCACATTATCATATATGAAAGCATGAATCAGAGTGGCATTTAGATAGAATTCATTCATTCCTAGTATAGCTGATAAAAGCTGTAAAGTTTGTTTCCCTTTTAAGACCTTCTTTGGTGTAGTTGATAGAGACTTGGCATAGTAATTGTATGTTCTAGGTTCAAGTCCCGGTCGGAGTAAAAATGATTCATTCACTTATGATAATGTGCACACACTCTTCCCTTTCCACTGACATTCCACGTGCATTCAGCGCTCTTTTCAAGCCAAACATCCATCTCATTCTAGATCTCCCACTTGACCTAACTCCAATCACTTCAGCACTCCAAAGTTTCTTCAATAATCGTTCATCAATCATCCTTTCCATGTGTCCAAACCATCTCAATACACTCTAATCTAACCCATCCGACATTTTCATTCCAGCGGCTGTTCTCTGCCTGACATTCTCATTTTTTGCTCTATATATTCTAGATACATGAATCATACCTCTCAAACATCTCATCTCCATTACATTCAACTTGTTCCTTTCATCCTCCCTTGCATTCCAAGTCTCTGCTCCATACAATGCATTCAGCACAATCACACCATCATATATCCTTCTCTTTACATTTATTCCCAAATATCTATTTCTCATTACACTTTTCAACCCACCTAGACATTTACTAGCGTCCTTCACTCTGTGATTTACCTCTACACAAACTTGTCCACTCCTTCATACATGCGATTTAAGATACTTAAAACTCTCAAATTTTTCAAGCAACTCCCCATTCACTCCTACATTCAATCTGCCAACATTAACACTCCTCGAGCATCTCATGAATTTACTTTTACCAATGTTCATCTGCAACTTCCCTCTTTCACATACACTAATAAACTCAGTCATCAAATGATTCAATTCATTTTCAGTATCAGCCACCAGTACAGTATCATCCGCATTATAACAACTGACTCAATTTCCACAACCTTCCATCATCACTCACTAGTTCCAAGCCTCTTTCATTTACTTCCCTTACCACTCCATCCATATACACAATAAACAACCATGGCGACATTACACAACCTTGATGTAACCCAACATTCACCTCAAACCAATCACTCATACCATTCCCTACTTTCACGCATCCTCTACTATTCATGTAAAACTCTTCACCGCATTCAACAAACTTCCACTTATTCCATCAATCACACAACCCTCCACAATCCCTCTCTATCTACCTGTCATATGCTTTCTCTAAAGCCATAAAGTCTCAAAAAGTGTCCATACCTTTTTCCAAGAACTTCTCACACACCTGTCTTACTGCAAGCACCTGATCCACATCCCCTCCTCCTCTAATGAATCCACACTGTTCTTCCCCAATCAATCTCTCAGTATCTTACCTAATTCTCTCGATTATCACTCTTCCATATACCTTGCCAACTACACTCAACAAACTAATTCCACTAAAACTACTACACTCATATTTATCTCCCTTCTCTTTGTAAAGTGAACCTACACATACACTCCTCCAATCAACTAGGACCCTCACTTTCTTGAAACATACATTCAACAACCTAACCATTCATTCTACTAATGCCTCCCCACTTTTTGACAAGCATTCAGTATGACACCCATCTATCCCTGGTGCTTTACCTGCTTTCATTGTTCTCAATGCCAAACCTACCTCCACTTTTGTTATATCTCTATCATTTCCAGCTCAGAAACATTGGCATTCTCAATTCGTTTGGCACAGCCACAATCTCTGCCTCTCTATCATTTTCTTCATTCAGGACGTTCTTGAAATATTCAGCCCATCTCTCTGTCACCTTTATTTCAACCACAAGCAATTGCTTATCTCCTCCTTTCACCCTCTCCTCCCTACCACACTCACCTTTCCTCACTCTTTTCACTTCCTTCCAAAACAACTTTTTATTCAGGCAAGCATCTGCCCTACCTTACATTCTCTTCTCTCTTTACCTCCCTAACAACATACTTCGCTAACTTCCTCTTTGCACAATATCTTTCATACATACATATATATATATATATATATATATATATATATATATATATATATATATATATATATATATATATATATATATATATATATATATATATATATATATATATATGCATATACCCATTCGATTTACCTTGGCTGTTTCCTCCAATTTGGGAGGTAGCCGACATAAAAAAAAAGAATCAATATGGGGATTACTTTGCTCTATGGGCAATGACTAGTGTGCTAGCAACCGTTCAGATGGCACTGCTGGAGTGCCACAGCCCATCCTCCCGGCTCCTCCACATCCTCTTTCGCTTCAGAATGCCAACTTCCTTACTGCCCCTACCACAGGGCTACCTCTGTAAGATGAAGCCCTATGGTAACAACAGATGCCCATCAGAGCTGCGTCACAATCGCTCACCACTCATTCCTATTCCTAGCACGCTCGCTTGCTTCCCTCACATACATCCTCCAATCATTCAGGGTTCTCCTTACTCCATCCGTCCACCCAAACCTAGACCTCCCTCTAGCATTTTTCCCATTGACTGTCGCATTCATCACCTTTTTCAGCAGTCTTTCATCAGCCATCCTCTCCACATGGCCAAACCATCTCATAACATTCATATCTACTCTGGCTGCCAATTCTCTCCTCACACCCACTCTCGCTCTCATCACTTCATTCTCAACCCTATTCAACCGAGATACACTAAGCATACTCCTCAGGTATTTCATCTCAAACACATTTAGTTTTCCGTCTATCACTTACTCTCATACCCCATAACTCTGATCCATACATCACAGTTTGCACAACCACTTTCTCATACAAAACTTTCTTAACATTCATTTCCAACCCTCTATTCTTCATCACTCCTTTCACCGCACCCAAGACTTTACATCTTTCATTCACTCTGTGACACACATCTGCTTCCACTCCACCATTTGCAGCTATAACTGAGTCTGAATACTTAAACTGATCAACTTCCTCAAGTGTCTCTCCATTCAACATAGCATTCAATCCAGCACCATCTTCATTTCTTGTACACCTCTTAACCTTACTCTTTCCCACATTCACTCACAACTTCCTTCTCTCACACACCATTCCAAATTCTGACACTGACTGACACAGCTTCTCCTCTGAATCTGCCACCACCACAGTATCATCTGCTATCATTAACTGATTCAGCTCCCATTCGTTATCATCCCCATCTACCATTCTCAAACCTCGACCACACACTCGCCCATTCACCTCTCTTACGACTCCATCAATATACAAATTGAACAACCATGGTGACATCACACATCCCTGTCTCAGTCCCACACTCACTGGAGAGCACTTACTCACTTCATTCCCTACCCTAACACAAGCTTTTCTGCCCTCATACAAACTCTTCACTGCTTGTAACAGTCTACTATCAATTCCATATAACATCAAAACATTCCACATTGCCTCTCTATCAACTCTATCATACGCTTTCTCCAAATCCAAAAATGTAAAATACATCTCCTTATCCTTTGCTAAATATTTCTCACATAACTGCCTAACTCTAATAATCTGATCTATACAACCTCTTCCCCTCCTAAAACCACTCTGCACTTCTGCGATAACATTTTTTATTTTATCCCTAATCCAGTTAATCAGTATCCTACCCTACAATTTTCCTACAACACTCAACAAACTTATACCCCTAAAATTACTGCATTCATACATATCTCCTTTACCTTTGTATAGGAGCACTATACAATCAATCTCCCATTCCACTGGCACCCTTGACAACATAAAGCATATGTTAAGCACTCTCACTAACTATTCCAATGTAGTCACACCCTCTTCTTTCAACATCTCCGTTCTTATACCATCCATTCCAGGTGTTCTACCTGCTTTCATTTCATTCAATGCCCTTTTCACCTCCTCATTTGTAATCTCTCTCTCATTTTCATCTCCCATTACTGGCACTTGAACGTTCCCCACTGCCACTATAGCTGCCTCTCTTTCTTCCTCAACATTCAGCAACCTCAAAATATTCTGTCCATCTTTTCCTTGCATCGTTCCCTCTTAACATCTGTCCAGTCACATCTTTCTCTGTCTCTTCCTTCCTCGATCCACCCTTCCTTACTCTCTTCACTTCTTTCCAAAAGTTCCTTTTATTCTCCATATATCACATACTAAAATCCTGTCCCCACCTAACATTTGCCAACCTCTCCTCTTCCTCTACCTTCTGCTTGGTTTCCAAATTTTTCTCCCTATGTCTTTCATACTTTTCCCTACTGTTACACTGCAGCCATTCCTCAAAAGCCCTCTTTTTCTCTGCCACCTTCATTTTCACCCCTTCATTCCACCACTCACTGCTCTTCCTCATGCCAAGTCCAACAAACCTCTTTCCACACGCATCACTTGCATGTCCCACAAAACCTTCCTTCACCAACTCCGATTCCTACTATACAACCCTCTTGACCCGTTGGCTGACTTTTGCGCATGCGCACTGGTGTTGTGACATCACTGAGCTTCCACCGTGGCTCTGCTTAACAACAGTGGATCCAACTGTTATTACCAAACTATTGGAATCTCAAGAAAATGCATATAAGAATGCTATGGAGGTAATGGTGAAACCGCTTAGTGACAGGATAAAATCACTCGAATCCACAGTTTCCGACCTGACGACAAGCCTGGAGTTCAGCCAGAGAGAAATTGATGACCTCAAATCGACTATTAAAATTCATGAGAAAGAAAAGAGTAACGACAAGGAAACAATCGATAATCTATCTCAACAAATAAATTCTGCAAATCAACAAATAACCACCTTAGAAGAAAGCTTGAATTACCAAGAAGACTATTCCAGAAGAAATTACATCCGATTAGGCGGTGTAGAGGAGAGACGCGATGGGGAGACCTGGGAGCAAACAACGACGATGGTATCAGCCCAGATAGCCGATAAAGTACAGCTAGAAGGCATGACGTTGGAGAGGGCTCACAGAGTGGGACCACTTCGAAATGACAAACCTCACACCATAGTGGCTCGTTTCTCCAACTACTGTGACAGAGAGATGGTCATGCGAAATGCCAAAAAATTGAAAGGCACCAAGATCTACTTTAATGATGAACTGTGTGCCGCATCACAGGCAATAAAATCTGCACAGATGCCACAACTAAAAATGGCTAGATCAGAAGGGAAAATTGCCTTTTTTAAACATACGAAACTCATCGTGAATGAACGATGTGGGTGCTGTGGGTGGCGTGGTTGAGGAGTTGACAAGGATCGGTGGTGCGGGGGTGGGGGGCATGGGAGTGGGGGGTGGGAGAGTGATATGTCATCACCCGCACCCCCTCCTGCCGTGTCTCCCACCACGGGAGCTATAAAACGCTCGCACCCTAAACCAATAAATGGCCGGAAGAACCCGGTAAGATTTGGTGGAAGTAAATAGTAGCTTGTAAGTCAGTAATGTAAAAGTAGTGTAATTTATTTCTTCACCATGGCTGTAAATAGATACCTCCCATACTATTCCATTAGTGACAATGAACTTATAAGGCTAACAAACAACGACAAAGTACTTCCCAATTATTTATGTATCAATGAGCTTGATAAGATGATATTTAACTCACTTGATCTTGAAAATTAAATAGATTTGTTTTTGAATAATATGAGAAATGCAACCAACACTTTTTCAATTTATATATACTTAAATGAACTGTATTCAAATTTAAATAATTCTAATTCATTTTCGTGTTTGTGCATGAACATTAGAAGTCCTGCAAATAATCTTCAAATATTTGTTGATCAATGTTTAACAGAAAATAATATTTGTGATGTAATGGGTTTTTCGAAGACTAGGCTGGATAATGATATTGAGTCATTGTATAATATAACAGGGTACAATATGTTCACTCAGAACAGAGACAGGAAAGGTGGAGGTGTATGTATGTATGTAGCTAATAAGTATAGCTCGAGTGTTATAAAGGAGTGCAGTATGATGGAACGATTCATTGAATGTGTTAGTGTACAGGTACATAACGGTAAGGAAAATTGCTTCTTTGCATCTGTATATAGACCACCAAAGGGGAACATGCCTGAATTCCTTGAAGCTTTACTGAAAGTATTTGATTTTGCAGCAAGAAAAAAGTACAAAACTATTTATTTATTCGGTGATTGGAACTTAGATTTGTATCCTACGAGAGTAACTGAAAATAGTGCATCTCTAATCGATCATATCTGGACCACATATCTTGAAGACAACATAAGTAATTACATAGTGTACACCGACATAACAGATTATTTAGCAGTATACTCCCAGTTTAAAAAAGAGGAACAAATTTGATGCATATGTAGAAAAAAGACATTACTCTGATGATAACATAGCTAAATTTACTAGAGATATATCACATGAAAAATGACAATATATCATAGACCTAAATAATGCAAATGAAGCTTTTAATAAATTTCACTGTACATTTAGAGATAAATTTCTAGACTGCTTTCCTCTAAGAAAATCAACTGTAAATAATAAAAACAACAGATCACCACACATAACTGCAGGATTAAAAAACAGTATCAAAGAAAAACACCGATTAAAAAGGCTTGCATCAAAATGGCCTTTGCCTTTTGGAACCAGATATAAAGCTTACAGGAACAATTTAGTAACACTACTCCGAGCTGCAAAAAATAGATATTTTCAGGATAAGCAAGTCCACCTGGAATACAATAAACAGCCTAATGGGACGAAAACAAATTAATCATTTAAAGGAAATCAAATTAAAAAATGATAGTGACCACACTGCTAATATCTTTAATAATCATTTCTTAACTATAGCACAACCAACACAGGAACAACAACATGTGCAACAAAACTCACACCGACAGTTTCTTAATAATCCACTAGACTTTTCGTTTTACTTGTATCCTGTAACAAGGGAGGAAGTCACTAAATATATAAAAACCTTAAAACCAAATACAGCGTCGGGATATGATGAAATTCCATCAAAACTACTCCAGGTCACTGCCCATTACATTGGTACCCCACTTACCCACATAATCAATCTATGTTTTCAGCAAGGATGTTTTCCAGACAAACTAAAAAGTGCGAAAGTAATACCTATATTTAAGTCAGGCACTGTAGATGATGAAAATAACTGTAGACCTATATCAATCTTACCGTCCTTAAGTAAAGTGTTTGAAAAAGCGATTGTTCACAGACTTAAAGAATTCTTTGAAAAGTTCAACCTATTATCCGAAAATCAATACGGATTCCGTAATAATAAGACCACTGAAAGAGCAATAATGACCTTTACAAGTGATGTTTATCAAAATTTGGAAAATAAAAACTTTGTTGCAGGAGTTTTCCTAGACTTGTCCAAAGCATTTGACTCATTAGACCATGATATACTAATAGAAAAAATAAATTGTGTGGGTATTAGGGGAACATCATTACAGTTATTTAAGAGCTACTTGAAAAATAGAAAACAAGCCGTATATTGTAATGTGAAAGCATCTTTATTGCAAACTATTTTGAGGGGAGTACCACAGGGATCAATACTGTGCCCATTGTTATTTTTAGTTTATATAAATGATATTTCCAATGCCAGTAATAAATTCAAATATATTCTTTATGCAGATGACACCAACTTTCTCTTGCATGATAATAACCTTGACCACCTGCATTCTGTTTTAAATAGTGAACAAGAAAAAATTAACAACTGGATCTCTGTTAATAAATTAAAGCTAAATGTTTCCAAAACTGACTACATCTTATTTCAAAATAGATCTGTAGTACACAGTATTGGTCAAGTTAATATGAATGGGTATGAAGTTAAAAGAGTTGCTTGTAAGAAATTTTTGGGAGTAATTATTGAATAAATTTAAGTTGGAAATATCATATTCAATCTGTCAGCTCAAAACTGTCCAAGACGTGTGGAAATTTGTATAAAATTCGCCATAACCTGGCAAATGAGGCCTTAAAAAGCATATACTATTCCCTGTGTTATCCTCATATTATATACTGTTTGTCCATCTGGGGTTGTACTTGGCCGTCAATTGTAAGGGATGTGTTTGTAACTCAGAAAAGACTGATCAGAACTATTACATATAGTGGAAAATATGACTCAACTTCCTTTTATTCAAGGAGCTAAACTTGCTTGAATTTAATTACTTGATATAATATTTCTGTCTTATTATTATACATAGTGATGTTAATAATAACAGAAAATTATTTAGATTTATTCAACACAACCATGTAACAATATAAATTTGATATGTCCACAGCCGAGAACAACTTTGTACAAATTTTCTATTCACTGTTTTGGTCCAAAATGTTGGAATGCATTACCAGAAGATTTAAAAACAATAACTGGCACAACTTTATTTAAAAAGAAACTCAAACAGCATTTATTTACTAAGCAAACTCAAGCAGCTGTTGATTAATAATTAATACAGTATTGGTGTATCATTATGTCCAGGTCAAGGTCAGGCTACATTTTTGTTTTATTACAGGATAAGTATGAGATTGCTATATTGGAGCTTTTGTTAACTATTGCCGTCATACTTTAAATTATGTGAAATATATATTAAACTGCCTGCCAAGGAGCTCTTGCTCAGCAGGCTAGTGCCTCTGAATATAATGTACATATTTATTCATATATGTATTCTAAATATTTGGCAATAAAATCTATGATTATGACTATGACTATGACTATGAATATTCCTCCTCTAACTCCCCAACTTCTCTTTCTTTCACCCTGTCGTGTGCCACTTTCAACCTGTCCTGATACTCCTGTCTCTTCTATTGCTTTTTCAACTCTTCCACCGTCACCACTTCCCTTCTACATCCCACCACTCTATTTCCCCACTCTGTTGCTATTACCACTTTTGCTTCAACCAAAATATGATTAGACATCCAAGCAGCAACACCCCTAAATGCATGCACATCTTTCACTCTACCAATCATGCTCTTTGCTACCTACACATAATCCATCAATGCTCATTCTTTCACTCTTCCATTTGCCACTCTAATCCATGTATACTTATTTATTAACTTCTTGAAAAACCTACTACCTATCGCCAACTCTTTCGCTACACACATATCTAACAGTCTCTCGCCACTCTCATTCCCACCTGGTACCCCATACTTTCCAATAACACCTTCTACCTCTCCATCACCCACTCTGGCATTCAAGTCTCCCAACACAACTACATAGTTTCTTCTACTCAGACCTTCCACACACCTAGTTAACTCATTCCAGAATTCATCTCATTCTTCCTCACTTCTCTCACATCCTGGCCCATACCCACTAACAAAAGCCCAACATTCCCTACCCATCATAACCCTCACCCACATCAGCCTAGATGACACTTATTCCATATCACTACCATATTTAACATCCATTCACTCAGCAAAAATGTCACACCTCTCGCTCTTCCCCTTGCAATCCCAGGCACCCTACCTGTCACCTCAATAAATGCCACTTCTCCTTTTCTTTTCATCTTCGTCTCACACAATGCCAATACATCCATCCTCCTCTTACCAAAAATATACCCAATCTCACATCTTTTGCTCTCTATCGTACTACAACCAGGCAAAATTAGACAGCCCAAAACTAGAGTTTTGGGAGAAGTTGTTCACCCATCTACTCCCCTTCTTCTTTGACGTATCGCAGGAGGTTTATGCAAGGGGGGATTCCCAGTCCCCTAGCCCCGTCCACTTTTAGTCGCCTCTTACGACATGCAGGGAATACGTTGGGGCTAATTTTTGACGTTGTACCTGCCACCAGAGGGCATATATATATATATATATATAAATATATATATATATATATATATATATATATATATATATATATATATATATATATATATATATATATATATATATATATATATATATATATATATATATATATATATTTTTTTTTTTTTTTTTTTTTTTTTTTTTTTTTTTTGAGTGTGACACCGGGACAGGCAGAAACTGCCCTCATCAACAAAGGCCCGGGCACGAGAAAATATCAAGACGAAGGAAAAGAAAAAAGTTATGGGCAAGGCAGAGATGAGGTAATGTCACACAAAGGAAAACGACGGACAGAAAAAAACAGTCAAAGAAAAGAGGACCCAGAGATATGGAGGACTAGGCTCTGAGATGACGATAGATCTGCTTTTTGAAGGATGAAAGGTCATAAGAATTAGGAAGGACAGAAGGAGGAAGAGAATTCCAGAGTCTGGAGGTAGATGGGAAGAAGCAGTCGCTGCACCGACCAATCCAAGAACTACAAATCTCCACACAGTACCTGTGAGATGAGGCCGCTTGGCGAGTGTTACGCGGCCTCGGCAGTGGGGGAGGGATGCAACTCGCCAACTCATCAGAGCAGCGATGGAAGTAGTAGCGATAGAAAAGCGAAAGGGAAGATACCTTACGGCAAGGAGAGAGAGAATCCAGGTTAGAAGTAAGAGAAGGATCATTAATGAGTCTGACTGCCTTAGATTAAACTCTATCAAGAAGATAAGTAAAGGAAGAAGCACCCCAGATGTGTGAGCAGTATTCTAAGCAGGGGCGGATAAGACTGTTGTAAATTTTAAGTAACTGCAATGAGGAAAAGTAATAACGAAAACGAAAAAAAAGAAACAATTTTTTGGATGCAGATTTAGAAATTTGGATTATGTGATTCCTCCAAGACAAGTTTGAGGCTATATGGATTCCTAATATATTGATAGAGTTAAGAGGGTAAATTTCATTAGTTTCAAAGACAATAGGGTTATCAGGAGGAGAAGAAGATAAAGAGATAGCCAGAAACTGTCTTGCAGGCATTGAATTTAACTGAATTATGAGTGCCCCATTCAGATACTCTCTGCAAATCGGTGTTAAGAGTAGAAGAAAGAGTGATACGAGATTGATTACGAGTAACTGATGAAAGTTGTGAAGAAAATGCAGAGGAAAAGTGAAGGGTAGAATCATCGGCAAAGGCATGAAGAAGAGAGGAAGATGGGGATTGTGATAGATCATTGATGAAGAGAAGGAAGAGAGTAGGGGAAAGAACAGAGCCCTGTGGAACACCACTGGAAACAAAGAAAGGGCTAGATATCGCACCATCAACAACTACAGATATAGAACGGTCAGTAGGAAAACTGGAAATCAGAGAACAGAAAGAAGAGGTAAAGCCATAGGCAGGGAGTTTGGCCAACAGAGCCTTGTGCCAGACTCTGTCAAAAGGCTTAGATATCAAGGGCGACGGCAAAGGATTCCCCATAGTTCCTCAGAGAAGATGACTATACATGAGTAAGATAGGACAGGAGATCACCAGTGGATCTTGCCTTGCGGAAGCCGTATTGGTGATCGGAGATAAGTGAGTTAGATTCAAGGCGTTTCAAGAAGTGAGCATTGAGCAAAGTTTTGAAAACTTTAGCAATAGAGGAGGTTAGAGCAATAGGTCGGTAGTTAGAAGGAATAGAGCGGTCACCCTTCTTAGGAACAGGTTGAACTAGAGCATGCTTGCAAGCTGAAGGATAGATACTGG
>JAXCGZ010009437.1:120000-127500 GCA_037179515.1 Halocaridina rubra
CTATCCGCTCTCATAAGCCTTGAAACCTGTTCTTTTACATTCATTTTTCCTCTGATAAAGCTGTGGAAAAGCTTGGGATTTTCTTTAGCCTTCCTGGTGATGTCCCTTTCATAGTCTCTCTCTGCCTCTCTTCTTTTACTTTGGTAATCATTTCTTGCTCTTTTGTAGGTTTGCCAGACCTTTATGTTTTTTCTCCTATACCTTTTCCAGCATTTGTCTCTCCACTCCTTAGCTCTTTTACACTCATTATCGAACCATTTCTCTCTGGCATGAATTACACCTACTTTGATAACAGGTATGCAGAAATCTACTGTCTTCCCATATTTCTCACAAAAGATGTCATATATTTCTTGTACAGATTTGTTGTAAAATAAGGTTCTCCAGTCAATAACTGCAAAAAGCTCATTCATTTTGATATAATCTCCTTTCGGATAGTTCCTCCTCATGTCCTCAGTGCCTCTACTCTCAGGCAGAATATCTTCAATGATATACTCCATCAACAACACACAGTGGTCACTCTTTCCAATTGGTGGTTCATACTAAATTTTTCCAATATCCAACACATTATTTTCATTTATATAATGCTCTCTGACCCAATATTTATTTGAGCAATAAGAAATTCCTTGAACTCACTTTCTATAGCCAAGTTTATTTCTTCACTTTAATCCATTCACTTATGAGCAGTGCTATCTCTCCACCAGCCTTCTCACATCTTTCTATCCTTGATCTTCTCTCATTATCTTCTTTATCTCCCCTTTGTCTGGAAGAACTCTGAAATGAAAAATTTTTCTTCTCTTCTTCATTTCTTTCCTCATTTTACCCTCTTGCCTCTTGCAACAAGTTTTTTATTTTTCCCATTTCTTCCTGTGTTCTGTATTGTCTAATGAACATTTCTTTGAATTCTTGAAGGTCTTTTAGACTTTGTTTCTCATCAATATTTCTCTACATGTTTCCCCTCTTTCAAAGGTTATTTTTATTGGTCTCTGCTTTCCTTCCCTCGAATATTTGCCAAGTTGGTGAATGCTTATAATATCCTCAGGACCACAAACTCATCCAAGCTTTCTTATCAGGTCTACAACCCTAGTTTTATTTTCTTCAAGTCTCCCCTGCCATGTTGGCTCCTGGGATTCGCTTATGCCTGAGATTACCACTGTATTCTCTTTATCAAGAGCCTGTTTAATCAGTGGATTTGCCCTTTCCATCACAACATCTTTAATTTTTTCGATTACTGTCTCTTTATAGTCAACTGTTTGTATGTCTTCCAGTGCCACCACCTTTACAGCCTCTTTTACTGCCATATTCCCCTTTAGTGCATCAGCAAAGGAAGTTTTCATGGCATCATGTTCCATTTTCAGCTCCGGAAACTCTTTTCTAAACTGTTCAATGTTTTCCATAATCTGGACATTCCAAGCTGCAATCTCGTCTCTCTCAGAGGAGAGCAGTGAACTAACATCTAATTTATTTAGGTTGTCATTCAACTATTTGTTGTTATCTTCTTGTTTAGAAAGTCTGGCTTCTAGTTCACTCTTTTCCCCTCCCAGCTTCTTTAATCGTTTTTCTAGTTCTTTTCTCTCCTGCCCTTGTGCTTTATTTGCTTCATCCAAAAATCTTATTTCCTCTCTGAGTGTTTCATTCTCTTTCATTTCTCTATCCATATTCCGAATTTTATCATCAAGGCTTATAACCATTGCCTCTAAATCCTTGATTTTCTGTTTTAATCTCCTAATAGCTACCCCTCCTCCTGCTGCTACATCCCCTGGAGATCCTCTACCATCCCTCCCCAATCCATGGGTGGGGGAGGTTTGGGACAGAGATGGAAATTTGAGGGAAAAAAAAGAAAAAACATGTGAACAAAAACAAAAGTGTACTTGAAGGAAAATTCGAATTTGTATCTGAGGAGACACCCACCTGTTTCTACTATATATTCTTCTTAACTGATAAACTCACTTGCTAACCAAGGTATGTTATCACAGGATCAGACTTTACACTTTACTCAGTATATATACAAAATAAAAAATAATAAAAGAGAAAGCTAAAACAAAGGGAAAAAAATGAAGAAAATAAAACAGCTGTGCTACTTAGCAACTTAACTCAGTACTGTTGCCAGGTGTATTTTTGGTATTTATTTAATTATTCAATTTTTTCGTGTATCAAACTATCAAATTAATATAAAT
The DNA here is from genome assembly GCA_037179515.1 of Halocaridina rubra. Taxonomy (NCBI): domain Eukaryota; kingdom Metazoa; phylum Arthropoda; class Malacostraca; order Decapoda; family Atyidae; genus Halocaridina; species Halocaridina rubra. The sequence continues at coordinate 122,175 of JAXCGZ010009437.1, forward strand.
GGGAAGGATACTGATTTTGACAATATATGGAACCACAGGATCAGGTAAACAGCTGTTTGAGCTCTCCCCAATTTACACAAAAAAATTAGGTAAAGTGATGTGATGGCTTCACCTCTGGCAACTCTTCTAAACTTCCTTCAAGGCAGAACAGGACAGCTTCCTCTCTTTTCCCTCAAGAAATTTTTCTCAAATTTTTCCTTTTATATCTTGAACAGTCTCGTTATACAACAAATATAATTTTTTACTCACAATACTCTGCAAGATTTCTTATTTAGGGAAATTTTTTTTATTATTTATACTTAAGTCTTAGTCACTCAAAAACAAGGAAAAATTTAAGAGATATTGAATGTTTGTGTTCTAATGCCTGCCGTGTGTGTGTGATTATAACCTATTTGTGATTACCTAATTTTGTTTACGGGAAAGAGCCCAAAGCTCGTATCTTCCCGTCTCCTGATCGCCTCCATTTTATACTTAGTGATACTTATCATACCTGTCCTTAAAACTATGGATTGAGATAGCATTAACTACCTCCTCGCTTAGCCAATTCCAATTATCAACTACTCTTACACTGAAAAAGTATTTTCTTACATCCTGCAAAGAAGTTTTCTTACGAAGTTTCAAACTATGACCTCTAGTTCTAGAGCCAGCCATGTCAAAATATCGATCCCTATCCACTCTATCATAACCATGAAGGAATTTAAAGACTGTCACCATATCCCCCCTCACTCTTCTAGCTTCCAGTGATGGTAAGTCTAATTCCCTCAGCCTCTCATCATAACTGAGATTGCGTATTTCTGGCACCAGTTTCGTGGCATGTCTTTGAACTTTTTCAAGCTTAGCTATGTGCTTTTTCAAGTGCGGATTCCAAAAGGGGGCTGCATATTCGAGTTTTGGCCTCACATAGGTTACATAAATATTTCTGAACATTTCCTTGTCCATGTACCTGAAGGATACCCTTACATTTGATAAGAATGCATATGTTGCCTTTACTATGCCATTTATATGTATTTCTGGAGACAAATCTGCCAGTATGTTTACTCCTAGATCTCTCTCATTTTCTGTCTCTTGAAGTTGTACTCCAGCCACCGAGTAGTCAAGCTTGGGCCTTCTTGCACTTGTACCCATTCTCATTACCTTACATTTTGAAGTATTGAATTTCATTGGCCACTTTTCTGACCACTCATGCAGATTATTTAGATCCTCCTGAAGTTCTCTGCCATTGTTCTCGTTTTTTACTTTCTTCACAATCTTTGCATCATCTGCAAACATATTCATGAATGAATTTACAGACTCTGGTAGGTCATTTACATATACAAGGAACAAAAGTGGCCCTAAAACTGTTCCCTATGAAACTCCACTACTAACTCTTCTCCATTCAGACACTGAGTGTCTTACTCTAACCCTCTGTTCCCTTCCTTCTAAGTAAGTTTTTATCCATGCCAAAACATTTCCACCTATTCTAGCCATTGATTGCAGCTTCCTAATAAGTCTCCCATGTGGAACAGTGTCAAACGCTTTCTGGAAGTCTAGGAATATGCAATCTGCCCAGCCCTCCCTTTCCTGTAAGATTTGGCTTACCTCATCATAAAATTCTAATAAGTTTGTTACTGTTGATCTACTTTCTCTGAAGCCATGTTGCCTCACTGACAAAAAGTTGAAGGATTCCAAGTGAAGAGAGATATGTTTCCTTAGTAGTTTCTCCATAACTTTGCAAACTATGCTGGTCAAGGAAACTGGTCTATAGTTCAGAGCCGTATCCCTCCTTCCCTTTTTGAAGATAGGTATCACATTTGCTTGTTTCCAGCATCTTGGAATCTCCCCGACTCCAGTGACTCCTTAAATATGATACTTAGTGCCACTGATAGTGTGTTTGCGCTTTTTTTAAGCACATGAGGGGATGTGTCAGCAGGACCTGTAGCTTTATGAACATCTAAATCCATCAGCGCTTTGCATACCTCTGTGGCTGTAAGGTTGATGTTCTCTAATACCGGCCCTTGAGCTTCTATCACTGCAATCTGAGGGGGTGGGGTATTTTCTACTGTAAATACTGACTGAAACTCCTTGTTCAATTCTTTGCAGATCTCTTCATCCGTCTCAGTGATGCTTCCATCCGCTCTCTTTAGCCTTAAAACCTGTTCTTTTACCTTCAGTTTTCCTCTGATAAAGCTGTGGAAAAGCTTGGGATTTTCTTTAGCCTTCCTGGTGATGTCCCTCTCATAGTCTCTCTCTGCCTCTCTCCTTTTACTTAGGTAGTCATTTCTTGCTTGTTTGTAGGTTTGCCAGGCATTTATGTTTTTTCTCCTCCTATACCTTTTCCAGCATTTGTCTCTCCATTCCTTAGCTCTTTTACACCCATTATCGAACCATTTCTCTCTGGCATGAATTACACCTAGTACAGATTTGTTGTAAAATAAGGTTCTCCAGTCAATAACTGCAAAAAGCTCATTCATTTTGATGTAATCTCCTTTCGGATAGTTCCTCCTCATGTCCTCAATGCCTCTACTCTCAGGAAGAATATCTTCAATGATATACTCCATCAACAACACACAGTGGTCACTCTTTCCAATTGGTGGTTCATACTCAATTTTTTCAATATCCAACACATTATCTGTGAACACTAGATCAAGTAGTGATGGCTCATCCCCACCCCTGGCCCTTGTTGGTTCCATTACATGTTGGTGTAGGAAATTCCCTTGTACGCAATCTAGGAATCTTGCCCCGAATGAGTCCTCACCACTGTGTGGGTCAAGATTTATCCAATCTATCTCTTTATGATTAAAGTCTCCCATAATCAAAATCCTACATTTTTTTTCCCGTTCCATGTTAACAACTGAGTTTATGACTTCAATAGTACCTATATGACTTTCCTCATAAACTTCAAGCCTATTTTGGTTCCTTGGTGGGTTGTATACAACAGTTATTATAATGCTCTCTGACCCAGTATTTATGCGAGCAACAAGAAATTCCTTGAACTCACTTTCTATAGCCAAGTTTATTTCTTCAACTTGAATCCTTTCACTTATGAGCAGTGCTATCCCTCCACCAGTCCTCTCAGATCTTTCAACCCTTAGTATTCTGAAGCCCTTAGGAAAAACTGTGACACTGTTTATGTCCTCACTCAACTTAGTCTCTGTAATTGCTACTATATCTGCCTTACTGTTGTGAATCCTATCTTTTAATTCTACTGCCTTACCAGCTAATCCATCAGCATTTGTGTATAACAATCTTAATGAGGCCCCATCCCCTGATCTTCTGTCATTATCTTCTTTATCTCCCATTTGTCTGGAAGAACTCTGTAATGAAAATTTTTCTTCTCTTCTTCATTTCTTTCATCATTTAACCTTCTTGCCTCTTGCAACAAGTTTTTGATCTTTCCCATCTCTTCCTGTGTTCTCTATCGTCTAATGAACACTTCTTTGAATTCTTGAAAGTCTTTTAGACTTTTTTTTCTCAACAATATTTCCCTACATGTTTTCCCTCTCTCAAAGGTTACTTTTGTTGTTCTCGGCTTTCCTTCCCTCGAATATTTACTGGTGTATGTTTACAATATCCTCAGGACCACATATTACTCCAAGCTTTCTTATCAGGTCTACAACCCTAGCTTTATTTTCTTCAAGTCTCCCCTGCCATGTTGGCTCCTGGGATTCGCTTATGCCTGAGATTACCACTGTCTTCTCCTTATCAAGTGCCTGTCTGATGAGTGGGTTTGCCCTTTCCATCACAACGTTTTTCATTTTTTCTATTACTGTCTCTTTATAGTCAACTGTTTGTATGTTTTCCAGTGCCACCACCTTTACAGCCTCTTTTACTGCCACATTCCCCTTTAGTGCATCAGCAAAGGAAGTTTTCATGTCATCATTTTCCATATTCAACTCCTGGAACTCTTTTCTGAACTGTTCAATGTGTGTGTGTGTGTGCGTGTAAGTGTATTAGGGTGACCCATGGTACCAGCAGCCTGTTATGATACTATAGCTGAAGGGTCTTTTTGACTTAAATGGGATTGTCCAGTACAATTCGATCTTAAGTCCTCCTTCTGTTACTGTTCTTTTTCTATGCCTACCTCAACATCGATTACTCTGATATGCATTACACATTTCTTTTCATCCTTTCACATCCGACAAATCACAATATTCCCCACATGTCTCTTTTCACTCTATGATTTCTTAATACCCAGGTGCCATGACGGCAGATTTATTTTTTTATTTATATTTTTGCCCATCCTGGTGTCACATTCATAAAAGTCGACTAAATGGGGTGGAGCAGGGGATTTGGAATCCCCTCTTCTGCATTTTACTTCCTACGAATAGCCAAGAGATGTGGGGGTATTCTGGCAGGAGAGATACAGCCATAGCCCTAAAAATTGGGTCTCTAAATGTGCGTTGTTGTGGTGTAACTGAAAGTAAGAGGGAGGTGATAGGGAGTATGTTTGTGGAGAGAAAGATAGATGTACTTGCACTGAGCAAAACTAAGATAAAAGGGAATGGTGAGATGACATTCGGGAAAGTGGTAGGTAGGGTGTCTGGAGTTGAGAGGGGGAGAGGAAGAGAGGGAGTGGCTCTGTTATTAAGTGAAGAGATGAATAAGTGTGTGGTAGAATGGACGGAAGTATCTTCTCGAATAATAGTGGCTAAAATGAGGCTGGGATGCGAGGCTTGGGCGTTTGTGAGTGCATAAGGCCCTGGCAGTGAAAGAAGTGAGGTAGAAAAAAAAGAATTTTGGATGAAATTGAACGAGTGTTTACAAGACTTGGGAATGAATGTGAATGTGGTGTTGATGGGAGATTTAAATGCTACAGTAGGGAATGAGCCAGTAGATGGTTTAATTGTTAAGTATGGAGTACCTGGTAGGAATGAGAATGGAGAGAAAATGATAGAAATGTATATTGAGAGAGAGCTGTTGATTTCTAATACTGTATTTAAAAAGAAGGATGTGCACAAGTATACATGGGTCAAAGTGAATAATAGAAGAGTAGTTGACAGAGCATTAATGGATTATGTTGTGGTGAACAGGAGGGTGATTGGAAGAGTATTGGATGTGAATATAATGAGAGGAGCTAGTGGTGGAATATCTGACCATTATTTAGTGGAAGGTAGAGTGAGAGTGGGAGAAAAGTGAAGAAAGGGGAGAAGTGAGAGAAGAAGAGAGGTGCTAAAAGGGAATGAATTGCATAAGAAAGAGAGAGACTGTGAGTATAAGGCTAGTGTGAGAAATGTGTGGAATGTAGTGAAAGAGAAAGTGGAGGCGGGAGTGGAAGAAGAATGGGGCTGTTTCAAGGAGGAGGTTACGAAATGTGCCGAGGCAGTGTGTGGAAGGAGACTAACTAGTG
>JAXCGZ010009437.1:155000-180000 GCA_037179515.1 Halocaridina rubra
TTTTTAAGCACATGAGGGGATATGTCACCAGGATCTGTAGCTTTATGAACATCTAAATCCATCAGCGCTTTGCATACCTCTGTGGCTGTAAGGCTGATGTTCTCTAATACCGGCCCTTGAGCTTCTATCACTGCAATCTGAGGGGGTGGGGTATTTTCTACTGTAAATACTGACTGAAACTCCTTGTTCAATTCTTTGCAGATCTCTTCATCCGTCTCAGTGATGCTTCCATCCGCTCTCTTTAGCCTTAAAACCTGTTCTTTTACCTTCAGTTTTCCTCTGATAGAGCTGTGGAAAAGCTTGGGATTTTCTTTAGCCTTCCTGGTGATGTCCCTCTCATAATCTCTCTCTGCCTCTCTCCTTTTACTTAGGTAGTCATTTCTTGCTCTTTTGTAGGTTTGCCAGGCATTTATGTTTTTTCTCCTCCTATACCTTTTCCAGCATTTGTCTCTCCACTCCTTAGCTCTTTTACACCCATTATCGAACCATTTCTCTCTGGCATGAATTACACCTCTTTGGTGACAGGTATGCAGCAATCTACTATCTTCCCATATTTCTCACAGAAGATGTCATACATTTCTTGTACAGATTTGTTGTAAAATAAGGTTCTCCAGTCAATAACTGCAAAAAGCTCATTCATTTTGATGTAATCTCCTTTCGGATAGTTCCTCCTCATGTCCTCAGTGCCTCTACTCTCAGGAAGAATATTTTCAATGATATACTCCATCAACAACACACAGTGGTCACTCTTTCCAATTGGTGGTTCATACTCAATATTTTCAATATCCAACACATTATCTGTGAACACTAGATCAAGTAGTGATGGCTCATCCCCACCCCTGGCTCTTGTTGGTTCCATTACATGTTGGTGTAGGAAATTCCCTTGTACGCAATCTAGGAATCTTGCCCCGAATGAGTCCTCACCACTGTGTGGGTCAAGATTTATCCAATCTATCTCTTTATGATTAAAGTGTCTCATAATCAAAATCCTACATTTTTTCTCCCGTGCCATGTTAACAACTGAGTTTATGACTTCAATAGTACCTATATGACTTTCCTCATAAATTTCAAGCCTATTTTGGTTCCTTGGTGGGTTGTATACAAAAGTTATTATAATGTGTGTGTGTGTGTGTGTGTGTGTGTGTGTGTGTGATTACCTAATTGTCATTACCTAATTGTGTTTCCGGGAAAGAGCCCAAAGCTCGTATCTTCCCGTCTCCTGATCGGTTCCATTTTTAGACTTAGTGATACTTATCGTACCTGTCCTTAAAACTATGGATTGAGATAGCATTACCTACCTCCTCGCTTAGCGAATTCCAATTATCAACTACTCTTACACTGAAAAAGTATTTCCTTACATCCTGCAAAGAAGTTTTCTTACGAAGCTTCAAACTATGACCTCTAGTTCTAGAGCCAGCCATATCGAAATATCGATCCCTATCTACTCTATCATAACCATGAAGGAATTTAAAGACTGTCACCATATCCCCCCTTACTCTTCTAGCTTCGAGTGATGGCAAGTCTAATTCCCTCAGCCTCTCATCATAACTGAGATTGCGTATTTCTGGCACCAGTTTCGTGGCATGTCTTTGAACTTTTTCAAGCTTAGCTATGTGCTTTTTCAAGTGCGGATTCCAAAAGGGGGCTGCATATTCGAGTTTTGGCCTCACATAGGTTACATAAATATTTCTGAACATTTCCTTGTCCATGTGCCTGAAGGCTACCCTTACATTTGATAAGAATGCATATGCTGCCCTTACTACGCCATTTATATGTATTTCTGGAGACAAATCTGCCAGTATGTTTACTCCTAGGTCTCTCTCATTTTCTGTCTCTTGAAGCTGTACTCCAGCCACCGAGTAGTCAAGCTTGGGCCTTCTTGCACTTGTACCCATTCTCATTACCTTACATTTTGAGGTATTGAATTTCATTAGCCACTTTTCTGACCACTCATGCAGATTATTTAGATCCTCCTGAAGTTCTCTACCATTGTTCTTGTTGTTTACTTTCTTCACAATCTTTGCATCATCTGCAAACATATTCATGAATGAGTTTACAGACTCTGGTAGTTCATTTACATATACAAGGAACAAAAGTGGCCCTAAAACTGAACCCTGTGGAACTCCACTACTAACTCTTCTCCATTCAGACACTGAGTGTCTTACTCTAACCCTCTGTTCCCTTCCTTCTAAGTAAGTTTTTATCCATTCCAAAACATTTCCACCTATTCTAGCCATTGAGTGCAGCTTCCTAATAAGTCTCCCATGTGGAACAGTGTCAAACGCTTTCTGGAAGTCTAGGAATATGCAATCTGCCCAGCCCTCTCTTTCCTGTAAGATTTGGCTTACCTCATCATAAAATTCTAATAAGTTTGTTACTGTTGATCTACCTTCTCTGAAGCCATGTTGCCTCACTGACAAAAAGTTGAAGGATTCCAAGTGAAGAGAGATATGTTTCCTTAGTAGTTTCTCCATAACTTTGCAAACTATGCTGGTCAAGGAAACTGGTCTATAGTTCAGAGCCGTATCCCTCCTTCCCTTTTTGAAGATAGGTATCACATTTGCTTGTTTCCAGCATCTTGGAATCTCCCCCGACTCCAGTGACTCCTTAAATATGATACTTAGTGCCACTGATATTGTGTTTGCGCATTTTTTAAGCACATGAGGGGATATGTCATCAGGACCTGTAGCTTTATGAACATCTAAATCCATCAGCGCTTTGCATACCTCTGTGGCTGTAAGGTTGATGTTCTCTAATACCGGCCCTTGAGCTTTTATCACTGCAATCTGAGGGGGTGGGGTATTTTCTACTGTAAATACTGACTGAAACTCCTTGTTCAATTCTTTGCAGATCTCTTCGTCCGTCTCAGTGATGCTTCCATCCGCTCTCTTTAGCCTTAAAACCTGTTCTTTTACCTTCAGTTTTCCTCTGATAAAGCTGTGGAAAAGCTAGGGATTTTCTTTAGCCTTCCTGGTGATGTCCCTCTCATAATCTCTCTCTGCCTCTCTCCTTTTACTTAGGTAGTCATTTCTTGCTCTTTTGTAGGCTTGCCAGGCATTTATGTTTTTTCTCCTCCTATACCTTTTCCAGCATTTGTCTCTCCACTCCTTAGCTCTTTTACACCCATTATCGAACCATTTCTCTCTGGCATGAATTACACCTACTTTGGTGACAGGTATGCAGCAATCTACTATCTTCCCATATTTCTCACAAAAGATGTCATACATTTCTTGTACAGATTTGTTGTAAAATAAGGTTCTCCAGTCAATAACTGCAAAAAGCTCATTCATTTTGATGTAATCTCCTTTCGGATAGTTCCTCCTCATGTCCTCAGTGCCTCTACTCTCAGGAAGAATATCTTCAATGATATACTCCATCAACAACACACAGTGGTCACTCTTTCCAATTGGTGGTTCATACTCAATTTTTTCAATATCCAACACATTATCTGTGAACACTAGATCAAGTAGTGATGGCTCATCCCCACCCCTGGCTCTTGTTGGTTCCATTACATGTTGGTGTAGGAAATTCCCTTGTACGCAATCTAGGAATCTTGCCCCGAATGAGTCCTCACCACTGTGTGGGTCAAGATTTATCCAATCTATCTCTTTATGATTAAAGTCTCCCATAATCAAAATCCTACATTTTTTCTCCCGTGCCATGTTAACAACTGAGTTTATGACTTCAATAGTACCTATATGACTTTCCTCATAAATTTCAAGCCTATTTTGGTTCCTTGGTGGGTTGTATACAACAGTTATTATAATGCTCTCTGACCCAGTATTTATGCGAGCAACAAGAAATTCCCTGAACTCACTTTCTATAGCCAAGTTTATTTCTTCAACTTGAATCCTCTCACTTATGAGCAGTGCTATCCCTCCACCAGTCCTCTCAGATCTTTCAACCCTTAGTATTCTCAAGCCCTTAGGAAAAACTGTGACACTGTTTATGTCCTCACTCAACTTAGTCTCTGTAATTGCTACTATATCTGCCTTACTGTTGTGAATCCTATCTTTTAATTCTACTGCCTTACCAGCTAATCCATCAGCATTTGTGTATAACAATCTTAATGAGGCCCCATCCCCTGATCTTCTGTCATTATCTTCTTTATCTCCCCTTTGTCTGGAAGTATTCTGTAACGAAAATTTTTCTTCTCTTCTTCATTTCTCTCATCATTTAACCTTCTTGCCTCTTGCAACAAGTTTTTGATCTTTCCCATCTCTTCCTGTGTTCTGTATCGTCTAATGAACACTTCTTTGCATTCTTGAAGGTCTTTTAGACTTTTTTTTCTCAACAATATTTCCCTACATGTTTCCCCTCTCTCAAAGGTTACTTTTGTTGGTCTCGGCTTTTCTTCCCTCGAATATTTACCTAGTTGGTGTATGTTTACAATATCCTCAGGACCACATACTACTCCAAGCTTTCTTATCAGGTCTACAACCCTAGCTTTATTTTCTTCAAGTCTCCCCTGCCATGTTGGCTCCCGGGATTCACCTATGCCTGAGATTACCACTGTCTTCTCCTTATCAAGTGCTTGTCTGATGAGTGGGTTTGCCCTTTCCATCACAACGTCTTTCATTTTTTCGATTACTGTCTCTTTATAGTCAACTGTTTGTATGTTTTCCAGTGCCACCACCTTTACAGCCTCTTTTACTGCCACATTCCCCTTTAGTGCATCAGCAAAGGACGTTTTCATGGCATCATTTTCCATATTCAGCTCCTGGAACTCTTTTCTAAACTGTTCAATGTTTTCCTTAATCTGGACATTCCAAGCAGCAATCTCGTCTCTCTCAGAAGAGAGCAGTGAACTAACATCTAATTCCTTTAGGTTGTCATTCAGCTGTTTGTTTTTATCTTCTTGTTTAGAAATTCTAGATTCTAGTTGACTCTTTTCCCCTTCCAGCTTCTTTATTCTTTTTTCTAGTTCCTTTCTTTCCTGCCCTTGTGCTTTATTTGCTTCCTCCAAAGATCTTATTTGTTCTCTGAGTGTTTCATTCTCTTTCATTTCTCCATCCATATTCCGAATTTTATCATCAAGGCTTACAACCATTTCCTCTAACTTCTTGATTCTCTGTTTAAGTCCCCTGATGACTACCCCTTCTCCCGACCCATGGGTGGGAGAGGTTTGGGACAGAGATGGCCTCATTTTTATGTTCTCCCTCTCACAGAATATAGAAAGAAGACGAGAAAGAGGAAAAAAAAGAAAAGAGAAAAACTTCTAATTTAGCTTCACACAGAATTTTTATATCTCCATATAAGTGCTATTTAGTGACTCAGTTTGTCTCTTTTCTGGTAACACACATCTTAACTTAAAAACTTGACCATGGTAATTTAAGTATAAAAAGAAAAAGAAAAACAAAAGTCAAACCTGAAGGAAAATTCGGATTTGTGTTTGAGGTGGCACCCACCTGTTTCTGCTATATATTCTTCCTAACTGATAAACTGACTTGCTAACCAAGATATGTTATCACGGGATTAGACTTTACATTTAACTCAATATATATACAAAATAAAAAAAAATAGTAAAAGAGAAAGCTAAAAGAAAAGCAAAAAAAATGAAGAAAATAAGACTGCTGTACTACTTGGCAACTTAACTCAGTACTGTTGACAGGTGGATATTTGGTAATTTTTTTTTCTTTTATTATTCAATTATTTCGTGTATCAAACTAACTAACTAGTTAATATAAATGGGAAGGATACTGATTTTAACAATATATAGAACCACAGGATCAGGTAAACGGCTTAAGAGCTTTCCCCAGTTTACACAAAAAATTAGGTAATGTGATGTGATGGCTCCACCTCTGGCAACTCTTCTAGATTTCCCTCAAGGCAGAACTGGACGGCAGCTTCTCTCTCTCTGCTCACGAAAATGTTCTCAATTTTTTTTCCTTTAATATGAACAGTCTCGTCTTACAACAAATATAAGTTTTGTACTCACAATACTCTGCAGGATTTCAGATTTAGGGAAATTATGGTAAAGTTTTCCACTAAGCACTTAGTCACTCGAAACAATTAAAAATTTAAGAGGAGCATTTCCGTGTGTCACTGAACGCGCGGTGTGTGTGTGTGATTACCTAATTGTGATTACCTAATTGTGTTTACGGGAAAGAGCCCAAAGCTCGTATCTTCCCGTCTCCTGATCGGTTCCATTTTTAGACTTAGTGATACTTATCATACCTGTCCTTAAAACTCTGGATTGAGATAGCATTAACTACCTCCTCGCTTAGCGAATTCCAATTATCAACTACTCTTACACTGAAAAAGTATTTCCTTACATCCTGCAAACAAGTTTTCTTCCGAAGCTTCAAACTATGACCTCTAGTTCTAGAGCCAGCCATATCGAAATATCGATCCCTATCCACTCTATCATAACCATGAAGGAATTTAAAGACTGTCACCATATCCCCCCTTACTCTTCTAGCTTCGAGTGATGGCAAGTCTAATTCCCTCAGCCTCTCATCATAACCGAGATTGCGTATTTCTGGCACCAGTTTCGTGGCATGTCTTTGAACTTTTTCAAGCTTAGCTATGTGTGTGTGTGTGTGTGTGTGTGTGTGTGAAAATATGAATCACACTTTCCCGCTGACCAATACCTTAATCTACTACACATAAGTACTGTGCTAAGACGTTACCAACTTCACCAGTGAAAGTGTAACAAAGAAGCCAACCTTAAATCTAGCTGCTTTTCTAGGAAAGAACGCATTGTTTCTGAATACCTTTTCTTCATATTACACCTTCTTCCAACCTCACTCGTGGCTTGGTTTTAGTATTTAATTCAAAACCCAATCAATATAGGCATCAATAATAATCAAATACACACATTACCATGTGTGAAACCTAAATCCTAATTTACCCCTGACCTAGGCTCGAACCTACAACACATGATTACTGTGCCAAGGCTCTACTAACTACACCACTGAAGCGCTTACCTTTGAGGATGGATGAAAGAACAGTTGATGTATTTAAGATATAGTGATATGGCAGGGCAAGGACATGATATGACGATATCTCCGCTTTTTGAAGGGATATAGATAATAAGAATTAAAGAAAAACACAAGGAGGAAGAGAGTTCCAGATTCTGGAGGTGGATTGGAAGAAGCAGCTATTGCCCCGACCAATCCACGATCTATTAACCTCCACAAAGTCTTCATGAGATGGGGCCGCTTGGCAAAAATTACTTGGCCTCAGAGTGGGGAATGGATGTAAATCACCAACTCATCAGAGCAGCGATGTAAATAGTAGAATTAGAAAAAAGAAAGGGATGAGACCTGACGGTGAAAAATTCAGATTAGAAGTAAAAGAAGGGTCAGTGGTGCGCTTGGTTGAATTAGGCTCTGCTCTATTAAGGCAATAAGTATAAGAAGAAATCAACAGGTGTTGGAGCAGTATTCTAAGCAGGGGCGGATAAGACCTTTATGGATTTTAAGTAACTGGAAAGAGGAAAAGTAATGAAGAAAACGAAAATGAGCGTCCAATTTTTTTAATGTAGACTTACAAAGTCTAAGTATGTAATTTATCCAAGAAAAGTTAAAGGCTATCTGATTCCCAATATGAATTAGGAGAGTATATTTCATTAGTTTCAAAGAGAATGGGGCTAATAGGAGAAGAAGAAGAAGAAGAAGAAGATAAATAGATAACCAGAAACAGTCTTGGAGGCATTAAAATAACTAAATTATGGGTGCACTACTCATATACTCTCAGTGTTAGACAACGCTGATGACGCGTATCAGATAAAGGTTGAGAAGACAGAGTAGAAAAATATGGAGGGTAGATTCATCAGCAAAGACTTGGAGAAGAGAGGAGGATGGTAACAGAAAAAATATCGCTGAAGAAGAGAAGGAACAGAGTAGGTAAAGAACAGAGCCCTGTGGAACTCCACTAGCAAGAGTAAATGAGCTAGATATTGCTTGGTCAACAATCACAGGTATAAAACGGTCAGAAAGAGAACTGGAAATCCAGGAACAGAGAATAGGGGTAAAGCAATAAGGAGGGAGTTTGGCCAATAAAGCCTTGAGCCAAACTGTCAAAAGCTTCAGAGATATCAAAGGAAAGGACAAAGGATTCCCTATACTTTCTCAAAGAGGATGACCAAACATGAGTAAGATAGGACAGGAAGTAACTAGTAGATCTTATCTTGTGAAAACCATACTAGTGATCAGAGATAAGTGAGAATTGATCAAAGTTGCGAACACTTACGCTATGGCAGAGGTTGGCGCAATAGGTCTGTAGTTGAAAGGAATAGACTGGTCTCCCTTCTTAGGAACAGGTTAAACTAGACAATGCTTCTAAGATGAAGGATTGATACTTGTTGAGAGAATGAGGCAAAGAAGACTGCAAAGCATGGGAGCCAACTCCTAAAAGAACCTTGCAGGGATACCATCTGGTCTGGATGCTTTGTTCATCTTTTGAGAGTGAAGAAACTTATAAACTTTGTATAAAGAAAGAATAAGGTAGGGCAGAGAGTTAGAGAGGGGCAAAGTGTGAGGATTGTGTGCGCTGGAATCCCTTATGGAACAATCAGTAGAAGAATGAAAACCAGAGAGAGTGGCTTTGTCGGAGGGAGAGCAACCTATAGCACCCTCAGGACATATGAGAGGGGGAAACATTGAGGTACAGAGTTGTTTTGAGCGATTTTCGGCTAAGGACCATAAACATTTATAAGCGGGAAAGGAGTTAAGGTCATCAACATTCCTTCTTAAAAAATTAAACTTTAAACCTTTGAATCTGAGCAGTTCAATAATTCCTAGCTATAATAAAAGCAGACCAGGTTAAATCAGGAGGGAAGGTTTGGTACATTTGGTATGCTAGATCTTGGCCTCGAATGGCCATGGAGCAGGCATGAATTCCAGAGGTTATGATCTCAGCAACTTTTGGGGCTACCTGATTATGGTTGTGGATTCAAAATCAGACTGCCTCCCTCTGAAAGTCAATGTGAAAGTTACAGAAATTATCGCGTTGGGTATGCCCAAAGTGATGAAGGGGGAGTGATAATAGAATAAGTTGTGAATAGAGAGTGGTCAAATTTGCCTAGAGGGGAAAGCACAAAATATGAGTAGTTTGAAGGGCCATAAGTCAGAAATAGGTCAAGAGTACTAGCTGCATGTTCATGGTATTTGAGAACACGTGCAGGATGTTTCATAATCTGCTCCAGATCGTGAGTAATAGAGAAAACTAGGAACTTTCTTCTTTCAACATCAGTGTGAGAAGAATGAAGCAACTCTCTGTGGTGCATATAGAAGTCCCAAATACAGAGAACTTCAGCATGAGGGTGAGAAGATAGGAAGGACTCATGGAAAGAGGACAGATATTCAATAAAGACACAGAGTCAATGGAGTCAGGAGAGCAGCAGCAGGAACAAAGAAACTTAGAGGTGGTGGAGAGATAAATCTTCAGCTAGAGAACTTCAACTTCAAAGTCTATGAGCCTTGATATAGGATGTTAGTGTTGCAGTAGGCACAGATCCCACGTTTGGAACGGAAACCAGAATGTAGGTTATAGTGAGAGATTTGCAATGGATCAAGGAAGTATGGCTAGACAGCTGAGTTTCAGAGAGAAGAAGGAGGTTAGGAAGGGATGCATCTGAGTGTTATTCCACACATGATATATTCAAGTTCAGACCACGAATTAGAGAAAAGTGAAGAGTGAAAGAGGCAGATCTATAAGAAGGTGCAAAGTTCAGGGCAGAACCATTACTACCACCAAGCGTGTCTACCCTCACGTCATTAGTGGAACCAACAAGATCCCCGAAGATTGTTAGCACTCCTCTATGCCGGGTATCGGGGACCATAAGCTGTGTAACTTCAAAAAATGATAGTGAAAATGAGAAGGAGAGCAAAAAGAAACAGAGATGGGGAGTGTTGTAAATTGTTAAATGCAATGGGATAACAAGAGATGTGTAACGAATACACCAGAGTATTTGGTGAAGATGTGGGTATAAAGAAATAACCATACCTGAAGGAAGACTCAACGTAGAACTGACCAGGTCAGTCCTAGTTAAGTTCAACTTTCGTGAATAAGTTATTTGCATAAAAATTCTGCATCCTGAATTTCTGATTTTGGAAATTTTTTGCTTTTCTCTTTTTCTGTTCTTAATTCACTTTACCATCTTTTGAAATAAATTTCTTGTGAGATAACCTCTGCAACGGTGATTTCTAAAATGAACTGCTAAGTGTGATACAAACAGATAAGAAATAGAATAGCAATACCAGAGACATAATATAATCTCTTATTAAAGTCTAATAATCCAAGAAATAGGATAGAAAAACCAGAGACATAATATAATCTCTTGTTAAAGTCTAATAATCCAATTCTAAGGAGAACTAGCATATAAATATATATATATATATATATATATATATATATATATATATATATATATATATATATATATATATATATATATATATATATATATATATATATATATATATATATATATGTAGTCCCTACTTGTCTTCCCACAGCTTTTCCCATTTTCAAAAGGGATCCCTGGTTACCCGTGTCTCTTTGTGGAGTAGAGATTGGTCTTAACATAGTAAGTTAAGTCCCTATGCCCTTCTTAATGACAGAAACTATCTCTCTCTCTCTCTCTCTCTCTCTCTCTCTCTCTCTCTCTCTCTCTCTCTCTCTCTCTCTCTCTCTCTCTCTCTCTCTCTCTCTCTCTCTCTCTCTCTCTCTCTCTCTCTCTCTCTCTCTCTCTTTCTCTCTCTCTCTCTCTCTCTCTCTCTCTCTCTCTCTCTCTCTCTCTCTCTCTCTCTCTCTCTCTCTCTCTCTCTCTCTCTCTCTCTCTCTCTCTCTCTCTCCCTCTCTCTCTCTTCTCTCTCTCTCTCTCTCTCTCTCTCTCTCTCTCTTTATATATATATATATATATATATATATATATATATATATATATATATATATATATATATATATATATATATATGAAGCAAAAAAAGGCCCATAAATAACACAAAAAGAAGCGAAAATGTAGTATATATAGTACATCTTCGCTTCTTTTTGTGTTTTATTTGTAGGCCTTTTCTTGCTTCATATTGTGCTGTGATATAACAGTTTATTTTGTTATATATATATATATATATATATATATATATATATATATATATATATATATATATATATATATATATATATATATATATATATATATATATATATATATATATATATATATATATATATTATAATTCATGTTTTACCCCGACTGGGAACAGAACCTGGGACACATAATTACTGTGCCAAGGTGCAACTAACTACGCCGCAGAAGGCATAAAGGGGAAACAAATCTTACATCTTTAACTGCTATGCTAAGAATGAACGCATAATGAACTTATAATTACTAAGTCAAGGCGCTACAAACTACACACCACAAAGGGTTAAAAGGAATCCAACCTTATAGCTTATATCTGCTATACTTAAGAATGAACGCATTCTATCTGAATACCACTCTGTTCATATTACAGTTTCTCCCAATCTCACCCGTGGCTTCGTTTTCGCATTTAATTCAAATTTCAATCTTATTAGCGATCAACAAGAATCAAATAAGCACATTACCATATATGAAAACATGAATTATATTTTATACCGACTGAGACCTAAACCTGGGACACATAATTACTGTGCTAAGGCTCTACCAACTACAGAGCATATCTATGTTGTAGTTATTTATTAGCCTTATTATTTCCTCAAAATGAGCAAGAAGGGACTATGTTCACATGCACTAATGTTACATTCTTACCATGCTTCAAGGAGATATCCATAGTCATAGCTGTAGTTTGTTCTTTGGTTTGTCCAGGGGTTTTGTTGACTGTGTGATACGGCTGGAAATTCATAGTCATAGTATGTTCTGGGGTTAGTCCATGGATCCATGTGTCTGTACCTTTTCTTTGGATGGATTACTCTAACATGAGTATGTGCCATAATATACTCGGGCCTTCCCAAGGCTTGTGTGCCTAAGTGAGAGTCTAGGAGAAGTCTCTGTGCATGGACGGCAATAAGAGCAGTTTTTATTACATCTCTTTCAGTAGTCTCGCTGATAGGAGATTTTTTCATTGGCTGTACGTTTATTCTGGCATGGCTGTTATTTGGAATATTTTGTAGATAACCCGGTTTGTGTCTGTTGTTTGCCTGTGGGCTATTGATTCAGTTTGTAAGCCACATATTCGAAACCTTTCCATGTCGTTACTGTGAAGGAGATACAATTTGGGTTGCGAGAAAACTTCCTTATGTGGACTTCTTAAGAGGGAATGCCTTGATTTGTCAAAGTATTAAATATCTTTCTCTCAGAGATGTTGCCAGTTATGCTAATATATATTTGAGCTGTATCCCTTGCACTTACATTATTAGGTAATGGTGGCTGTAGGGGGAAGGATTTCGATGAATTGTTTTAATTAGAGGCTGTTCCAGTGTTGTTTTTAATAGTAGTAGTGAAGAAATTCATTTTTTTCTTCGCTGTTTTGCAACCTATTGCTGAGTTTATTTGTGCTGGATGGTGTAATCAGGTCATCATGGTTAGTGACTGTTGTTGTACTTTTAGGAGTGCTGGTGAAGGAGGATATTTTTTCTTCGCTGTTTTACAACCTATTACTGAATTGATTATTTGTGCTGGATGGTGTATTCAGGCTGCCTTGTCTTTTAACTGGATCTTCCTCTTATTTACTAGCACTGTCACATTTGTCTTTCCATTCAATGAAGGAATTGTGAGTAGAGACAGAAAACCTAGTGGGTAAAATATGAGGACAATTGATAGAGGAGACATCGTTGTTGTTAGGTGACGGCACTGAATTGAGAGGTGGATATGTTTCAGTTGGATTTTTTAACCTTGAGTTATCACCTTTAAGTAGGACAATGTCTGTTTCCAGCATTCTTGCCTTATGTTGAAAGGCTTTCACCTTTTCAGCATCTGTTTCGAGAATTATCACCTTTTCTGCAATAACTTCAATCATTTGATGTAGGTGTGCTTGGTTGAGTGTTTTTATCAAACTCCACGAGTTTTACTCCCAAGTTTTGAAATTGAAAAAGTTTTTCGAGTTCTCCATTTGATGAGGTATTCAAGACGCTTTAGCTAAGAGTAATTATATTTGAAATTATTTCATTTTGACCTCTCTCTTGATGATACGCTTTCCCCTATATTGTTAAAATAGTTTCACTACCTTTGAGAACAATAGCTGACTTGTTTTGTACAGAGTGTCTATTCTATTTTTTCCAATTCCTTTTCGATGTTATGTTGTGAATATTAGAAAATTGTATCCAGTGATGAAGAAAACATTTCAGAAAAAATATTGATATCTACACTCGTAAGGTAAAAGAGGCTAACTTTTTCCGATGAGGACATTTAAGTGAGAGTGGGACTGGAACTGAGATATGAGGGGACCGGCAGATTCACCCAAGAAAGTCTTACATTGGTCGGTCCCTTAGAGGATGTGGTTAAAATCTGTAACACTTGGAGAGACATTCTCAGCGATTTATAAGATACTTTAATATTATAGTTAATTATCTTTGCATATTCTTTATTAAAATCTGTCACTTGATAAAATTAAAGTTATTGAGAGCTCGATGCGCTCACGTCTTCTCTCTCACACAGAAGAATATCCGGCCAAGAGTTTATATTGGTATAAATAATCATACACACACACACGTATATATATATATATATATATATATATATATATATATATATATATATATATATATATATATATATATATATATATATATATATATATATATATATATATATATATATATATATGTATATATATATATATATATATATATATATATATATATATATATATATATATATATATATATATATATATATATATATATATATATATATATATATATATATATATATATATATATATATATATATATATATATATATATATATATATATATATATATATATGTATATATATATATATATATATATATATATATATATATATATATATATATATATATATATATATATATATATATATATGTATATATATATATATATATATATATATATATATATATATATATATATATATATATATATATATATATATATGTATATATGTATATATATATATATATATATATATATATATATATATATATATATATATATATATATATGATTAGATTAGATTCGGTGTTACGTCACGAACTCCCTTTTCTATAAGGGCTAGGACGGTTGCCTTCTTGCGAAGGACTTATTTTGGCAGATGTAATCTCTACCCTGAGAGTATGCCCTTACTAACCTCAGTCCGTGACGGAGCACGAACCCTCGACCTGCAGCCTCATAGTTGCGGACGCTACCATTTTGCCACGGAGACTATATATATATATATATATATATATATATATATATATATATATATATATATATATATATATATATATATATATATATATATATATATATATATATATATATATATATATATATATATATATATATATATATATATATATATATATATATATATATATATATATATATATATATATATATATATATATATATATATATATATATATATATATATATACATATATATATATATATATATATATATATATATATATATATATATATATATATATATATATATATATATATATATATATATATATATATATATATATATATATATATATATATATGTATATATATATATATATATATATATATATATATATATATATATATATATATATATATATATATATATATGTATATATATATATATATATATATATATATATATATATATATATATATATATATATATATATATATATATATATATATATTATGAGTGTGACACCGGGGCAGGCAAAAACTGCCCTCATCAATAAAGGCCCGGGCTCGAGAAAATACCAAGACGAAGGAAAAGAAAAAGGTTAAGGACAAGGCAGATATGAGGTAATGTCACACAAAGGAAAACGACGGACAGAAAAAACAGTCAAAGTACAGACGACCCAAAGATATGGAGGACTAGGCTCTGAGATGACGATAGATCTGCTTTTTGAAGGATGATAGGTCACAAGAATTAGGAAAGACAGAAGGAGGAAAAGAGCGCCAGAGTCTGGAGGTAGATGGGAAGAAGCAGTCGCTGCACCGACCAATCCGCGAGCTATAAATCTCCACACAGTACCTGTGAGATGAGGCCGCTTGGCGAGTGTTATGCGGCCTCGACAGTGGGGGAGGGATGCAACTCGCCAACTCATCAGAGCAGCAATGGAAGTAGTGTTGATATAAAAGAGAAAGGGAAGATACCTTATGGAGAAGAGAGAGAGAATCCAGATGCAATTCTTCAAAGTTGATATATGAAGCAAGCTGTCTTCATATCTCACAATTCCTCTCTGATGCGCAACAATAATGTAAATGTTCCAGAGTTATTATCCTCTTTCAAGATATTTTTCCAAACCTTGGAGGAGCACCAAGGCTAAGCAAGAATAAAACAATCTTTGACGAGGAGAGTCACCTGGAAAAGGACATTTGAACCTTTCAGGAATTGGAAATTCTTGGTTCTTGTCTTTTTGTATGTGATTTGTTTCAGTAAGGATTTGTTCCATACCCGGACGATGAAGGATGCCCTTCAAAAGCTCCTACGACAATGAGGACTTCATGTTGAAGATAGTAACCAGCGAAGACACTTGTACCTCCATGGGAGTGGGATCTCTCGATGAAATTATTCACAGTTGATATCTGAAACAAGCTGTGTTCATATCTCAAAATTCTTCTCTGATGCTAAACTATAATATAGAGCTTCCAGTAGCTCTAGCCTTGACCATACTTAGTACAATGGAGAGTGGTGGTGTTCTTTGTGCTGGTGGTGTTAGTGGTAGTGGTGTTGGTGGTGGTGTCGTTGTTGGTGCTGTTTGTGGCTGTGCTGGGGATTTGTCCTCGTCTGACGCAAGCAAACTCATTTTTAATTTAAGAAATGAGTTGGCCGCAGTCAGGCAGGAGGTCAGATCCTTAGCTGAGGAGAACAGGGATCTGAGAGGTAAAGTAGAGGTGTTAACCAGGAAGGGCCGATTGAATAATGAAGACGACTGGAAAGTTGTGAATAAGGGTTCAACGAAAATGGTTCTTAAGAAAAATGATACTTTTAGACTACAGGTTTCTAATTCATTTAGGTCACTTAGAGATGAATGTGACAGTGGCGGCAGTAATTCTTCAGGAACCATAGAGTCAGATAGGTGTACTAGCGATCGTAAAAATGGAAGTGGGAAAAGCTCTCAGGTCAAGAGCCTAGGTAAGTCTCCCAAGGTCGGAGTAACCCATTCTCCGGATAAGTCTCGTTCTTTGGTAATTGTAGGGGATTCACTATGCAGATATGTAGACAGGAAACTCAGGCATAGAGTTAGAGGAAAATATTTTTTCCCTGGAGCAGGTATGAAGAAGGTGGGTGAGTCAATAAATAGCTGGATTGAGAAAAAAGATGTTGTTTGTTTGATAGCTGGGGGAAATGACGTGCAGGATGGTAGAAGTGAAGAGCTGATTAGGTTGTATAGACAAGCCCTGGATAAGATTAGGAAAAGGGGTGCAGTTCCTGTGATGTGTGGTATTCTCCCTAGGCTTAGCCAAAGTTCAGAGTGGTGGTCTCGAGCTATAGGAGTAAATGCTAGGATGAAAGTCTTCTGTCGGGAGAATAATATAGGTTTTATAGACGGGTGGGATCACTTCACTAGTCGTAAGCATATGTATGCAAGGGATGGAGTGCATCTTTCTAATTCAGGTGTCTCGGTATTGGCTGGTATGATAGACAGAGAGGTAGGGGGGTTTTGTTAGACACAAATAATGAAATGATTAATACTTGTGCAGAGAAATTAGTCAGTAAGGGTTCAGTAAATAGTGGGTCAAATAACTGGGAGTCTAAGGATAAGAACCATTTGTTACACAGAACAAATATTAACAGGGGGAGTAGCCACAAGAAGGGTGGGGCTGGAGAAAGTTTAAAAGTATATTATACAAATAGCCGTAGTTTAGGTAACAAGATAGAAGAACTGAGAGCCATAGTATGTAGTGAGAGACCGGATATAATATGCATTAGTGAAAGTTGGATTAATTTAGAAAGCATAGTTCCTGGGTTCATCCAGTGAGGACGTGCTTCCAGTAGCTCTAATCTTGACCATACTTAGTACAATGGAGAGTGGTGGTGTTCTTTGTGCTGGTGGTGTTAGTGGTAGTGGTGTTGGTGGTGGTGTCGTTGTTGGTGCTGTTTGTGGCTGTGCTGGGGATTTGTCCTCGTCTGACGCAAGCAAACTCATTTTTAATTTAAGAAATGAGTTGGCCGCAGTCAGGCAGGAGGTCAGATCCTTAGCTGAGGAGAACAGGGATCTGAGAGGTAAAGTAGAGGTGTTAACCAGGAAGGGATGATTGAATAATGAAGAAGACTGGAAAGTTGTGAATAAGGGTTCAACGAAGATGGTTCTTAAGAAAAATGATACTTTTAGACTACAGGTTGCTAATTCATTTAGGTCACTTAGAGATGAATGTGACAGTGGCGGCAGTAATTCTTCAGGAACCATAGAGTCAGATAGGTGTACTAGCGATCGTAAAAATGGAAGTGGGAAAAGCTCTCAGGTCAAGAGCCTAGGTAAGTCTCCCAAAGTCGGAGTAAGCCATCCTCCGGATAAGTCTCGTTCTTTGGTAATTGTAGGGGATTCACTATGCAGATATGTAGACAGGAAACTCAGGTATAGAGTTAGAGGAAAATATTTTTTCCCTGGAGCAGGTATGAAGAAGGTGGGTGAGTCAATAAATAGCTGGATTGAGAAAAAAGATGTTGTTTGTTTGATAGCTGGGGGAAATGACGTGCAGGATGGTAGAAGCGAAGAACTGATTAGGTTGTATAGACAAGCCCTGGATAAGATCAGGAAAAGGGGTGCAGTTCCTGTGATGTGTGGTATTCTCCCTAGGCTTAGCCAAAGTTCAGAGTGGTGGTCTCGAGCTATAGGAGTAAATGCTAGGATGAAAGTCTTCTGTCGGGAGAATAATATAGGTTTTATAGACGGGTGGGATCACTTCACTAGTCGTAAGCATATGTATGCAAGGGATGGAGTGCATCTTTCTAATTCAGGTGTCTCGGTATTGGCTGGTATGATAGACAGAGAGGTAGGGGGGTTTTGTTAGACACAAATAATGAAATAAATAATACTTGTGCAGAGAAATTAGTCAGTAAGGGTTCAGTAAATAGTGGGTCAAATAACTGGGAGTCTAAGGATAAGAACCATTTGTTACACAGAACAAATATTAACAGGGGGAGTAGCCACAAGAAGGGTGGGGCTGGAGAAAGTTTAAAAGTATATTATACAAATAGCCGTAGTTTAGGTAACAAGATAGAAGAACTGAGAGCCATAGTATGTAGTGAGAGACCGGATATAATATGCATTAGTGAAAGTTGGATTAATTTAGAAAGCAAACACCTTAAAGCTGAGTACATAATTACAGGATATAAACTTTATAATGCTGATCGTAGTGCAGATAAAAGAGGGGGAGGGGTAATTGTGTATATTAAAGATAGCCTCAGAAGCTGCATTAAGTCTGGAATTAAGACAAATCTAAATTCAGAAACCTTATGGGTTGAAATTAAAAATAATATGGAAAGTCTAGTTGTGGGAGTAGTCTACAGACCACCTGATCTAGATAATATAGAGTCGCAAGTTATATACGATGAAATTTCTAAAGTGAGCAGGTCAAATAGAGTTTGCATTGTAGGCGATTTTAATTTCAGACATATTAACTGGGAAACCATAACAGGTGATAGTAGTTCTAAGGAGTTTTTGGAAGTAGTAGAAGACAATTTCCTTTCTCAGCATGTACATGAAGCAACACGGGGGGTAAATACACTAGATTTAGTTCTTAGTAATAGAGACCATATGCTTACAAATTTAGAAGTTGGTGAAAAATTGGGCAACAGTGACCATGATTCCATTAGATTTGACATAATTTTCAAGGAAGCTATAAAGGAAAATAAGAATATTGTTCCAAACTTTAGAGCAGGAGATTTTGAGGGCTTAAAAACTAAATTATCTAATGAGGTATGGGAAGGGATTTCTGGGGTACAGATGTGGGTAGTTAATCCAGCAGGTCAGGTCGCAGGTAGCGGATTACCCCGAAATTTGAGTACCACATGCCAAGGATTATCACAAGATAAGATCAATACATTAAATTCTCTCACAGGAAAGAACAGCAGCCCGTCAGTTAATATAAATTTGGATGAGGAATATAACAATTTTGTCATGACTCTTAAGAATAGTCAGAGAGACTATATTCCCATGAAACACTGCAGATCAAGAAAAAATGACCCTAAATGGATGAACAATAGAATAAAGAATCTTATAGGTATTAAAAGAGGAATATACAGGAAACTAAAAAGAGGTGAAGAGCAGGTGAGGCAGCAATATTTACAGTTAAACAGGGAAGTTAAAAAGATAGTTAGAGAGTCGAAAAGAAAATACGAAGTTAGAATTAGCAGGAGAAGCTAAAGAAAATCCTAAAGGGTTTTATCAACATTATCAAACAAAATTTAAGGAAAAAGTCGGACCAATTGAAGTAGCCAATGGCCATATCACAGATGACGATAAAGTGATGTGTACATGTTTAAATGATTATTTCTTATCTGTATTTACAAATGAAAACTTGGAAAATATTCCGGAAGTAGAATCCATTTACAGAGACAGTCCCGATAATATACTTAGTTCAATAAATATTACGAGAGAGGATGTAATAAAAGAAATAGATAAATTAAAGGCTCATAAATCTCCGGGACCTGATGGAATATATGCTAGAATATTAAAGGAATGCAAGGAAGAGCTTAGTTGTCCTCTAACTGCATTATTTAATAATTCAATAAAATTAGGATCGGTACCCATGGAGTGGAAATTGGCAGATGTGGTACCAATATTTAAAAAAGGAGAACGTGTTAAAAAGAATAATATAGGCCGGTAAGTTTAACGTCAACAGTGGGTAAGATTCTAGAATCCATAATTGCAAATAAAATAAGGGCACATCTAGAATTACACAGACTGATAAAACTTTCACAACACGGGTTTCTTAAGGGTTTTTCGTGCCTTACAAACTTACTGTCTTTTTATTCAGAAGTTTACGAGGCAGTAGATTGTGGCAAAGAATATGATACAATATATCTAGATTTTAGCAAAGCTTTTGATAGAGTTCCTCACAAAAGATTAGTTAAAAAGCTGGAAGCTCATGGTATAGGAGGAGCTGTTCTCAGATGGATCAAACAATGGTTAAAAGACAGAAAATAGAGGGTTTGCATAAATGGAGAGAAATCAGAGTGGGGCTCGGTTACTAGCGGGGTACCACAAGGCTCGGTACTGGGTCCCCTATTATTCATCGTATATCTAAATGATCTGGATTCGGATATCAGTAGTAACCTAAGTAAATTCGCAGACGACACTAAAATAGGTAGAACTATAAATGGAAAAGAAGACATTCATGCTTTACAGGAAGATCTAAATAGATTATCTGAATGGTCGGACAAATGGCAAATGGAATTTAATATTGAAAAATGTAAAGTAGTTAAAATGGGTACTATAAAAGACAATACTAGTTATAAGCTAAATAACCATGAAATCATGAGTTCTCAGTGTGAAAGGGATTTGGGAGTTCTTGTGAGTAGTAGTCTTAAGCCAGAAATAAAGCAAACAGAATTTTAGGATTTATCTCAAGAAGCGTTAGCAATAGGACGGAAAAAGTTATTTTGCAGCTCTATCTTGCATTAGTTAGGCCCCATTTAGATTATGCTGTGCAATTCTGGTCACCCTATTATAGAATGGAAATTGAATCCTTGGAGAGGGTGCAGCGAAGAATGACCAAGATGATACACAACATCAGAAACCTACCATATGAGGACAGATTAAAAAAACTTAATCTACATTCTCTAGAGAGGCGAAGAGTAAGGGGGGATATGATTGAAGTGTATAAATGGTTTAAAGGGATTAACAAGGGAGATATTAATAAAGTTTTAAAAATTCATGATCAAACCAGAACTCGTAATAATGGATTTAAGCTTGATAAATTTAGGTTCAGAAGGGAAATTGGTAAAAATTGGTTTGGTAATAGAGTAGCTGATGCATGGAACAAGCTTCCTAGTAGGATAGTAAATGCCAATACCTTAGACACCTTCAAATGTAGATTAGATAGACATATGACAGAGGTAGGGTGGGTATGAATAGGTTAGTGCTTGTTAGAAAAACCATAAAAAGAAAAATAGAATAAATAAGTAGAGTAGAATAGAATAGGTTAGACATGCTGAAAATACAATTCAAAAATGGAGCTGCCTCGTGTGTGCCAGTAGGCATGTTGCAGTGTCCTCTATTCTTATGTTCTTATGTTCTTATATTATATATATATTATATATATATTTATATATATATATATATATTTATAATATATATATATATATATATATATATATATATATATATATATATATATATATATATATATATATATATATATATATATATATATATATATATATATATCTATATATATAAATATAAATATATATTTATATATATATATATATATATATATATATATATATATATATATATATATATATATATATATATATATATATATATATATATATATATCTATATATATATATATATATTATATATATATATATATATATATATATATATATATATATATATATATATATATATATATATATATATATATATATATATATATATATATATATATATATATATATATATATATATATATATATTATATATATATATATATATATATATATATATATATATATATATATATATATATATATATATATTTATATATATATAAATATATATATATATATACATATATATATATATATATATATATATATATATATATATATATATATATATATATATATATATATATACATATATATATATATATATATATATATATATATATATATATATATATATATATATATACATATATATATAAGAACATAAGAACATAAGAATAGAGGACACTGCAACATGCCTACTGGCACACACGAGGCAGCTCTATTTTTGAATTGTATTTTCAGCATGTCTAACCTATTCTATTCTACTCTACTTATTTATTCTGTTTTTCTTTTTATGATTTTTCTAATAAGCACTAACCTATTCATACCCACCCTACCTCTGTCATATGTCTATCTAATCTACATTTGAAGGTGTCTAAGGTATTGGCATTTACTATCCTACTAGGAAGCTTGTTCCATGCATCAACTACTCTATTACCAAACCAATTTTTACCAATTTCCCTTCTGAACCTAAATTTATCAAGCTTAAGTCCATTATTACGAGTTCTGGTTTGATCATGAATTTTTAAAACTTTATTAATATCTCCCTTGTTAATCCCTTTAAACCATTTATACACTTCAATCATATCCCCCCTAACTCTTCGCCTCTCTAGAGAATGTAGATTAAGTTTTTTTAATCTGTCCTCATATGGTAGATTTCTGATATTGTGTATCATCTTGGTCATTCTTCGTTGCACTCTCTCCAAGGATTCAATTTCCATTCTATAATAGGGTGACCAGAATTGCACAGCATAATCTAAATGGGGCCTAACTAATGCAAGATAGAGCTGCAAAATAACTTTTTCCGTCCTATTGCTGACGCTTCTTGAGATAAATCCTAAAATTCTGTTTGCTTTATTTCTGACTGCTGTGCATTGCTCTCTTGGCTTAAGACTACTACTCACAAGAACTCCCAAATCCCTTTCACACTGAGAACTCATGATGTCATGGTTATTTAGCTTATAACTAGTATTGTCTTTTATAGTACCCATTTTAACTACTTTACATTTTTCAACATTAAATTCCATTTGCCATTTGTCCGACCATTCAGATAATCTATTTAGATCTTCCTGTAAAGCATGAATGTCTTCTTTTCCATTTATAGTTCTACCTATTTTAGTGTCGTCTGCGAATTTACTTAGGTTACTACTGATATTCGAATCCAGATCATTTAGATATACGATGAATAATAGAGGACCCAGTACCGAGCCTTGTGGTACCCCGCTTGTAACCGAGCCCCACTCGATTTCTCTCCATTTATGCAAACCCTCTGTTTTCGGTCCTTTAACCATTGTTTGATCCATCTGAGCACAGCTCCTCCTATACCATGAGCTTCCAGCTTTTTAACTAATCTTTTGTGAGGAACTCTATCAAAAGCTTTGCTAAAATCTAGATATATTGTATCATATTCTTTGCCACAATCTACTGCCTCGTAAACTTCTGAATAAAAAGACAGTAAGTTTGTAAGGCACGAAAAACCCTTAAGAAACCCGTGTTGTGAAAGTTTTATCAGTCTGTGTAATTCTAGATGTGCCCTTATTTTATTTGCAATTATGGATTCTAGAATCTTACCCACTGTTGACGTTAAACTTACCGGCCTATAATTATTCTTTTTAACACGTTCTCCTTTTTTAAATATTGGTACCACATCTGCCAATTTCCACTCCATGGGTACCGATCCTAATTTTATTGAATTATTAAATAATGCAGTTAGAGGACAACTAAGCTCTTCCTTGCATTCCTTTAATATTCTAGCATATATTCCATCAGGTCCCGGAGTTTTATGAGCCTTTAATTTATCTATTTCTTTTATTACCTCCTCTCTCGTAATATTTATTGAACTAAGTATATTATCGGGACTGTCTGTAAATGGATTCTACTTCCGGAATATTTTCCAAGTTTTCATTTGTAAATACAGATAAGAAATAATCATTTAAACATGTACACATCACTTTATCGTCATCTGTGATATGGCCATTGGCTACTTCAATTGGTCCGACTTTTTCCTTAAATTTTGTTTGATAATGTTGATAAAACCCTTTAGGATTTTCTTTAGCTTCTCCTGCTATTCGAACTTCGTATTTTCTTTTCGACTCTCTAACTATCTTTTTAACTTCCCTGTTTAACTGTATATATTGCTGCCTCACATGCTCTTCACCTCTTTTTAGTTTCCTGTATATTCCTCTTTTAATACCTATAAGATTCTTTATTCTATTGTTCATCCATTTAGGGTCATTTTTTCTTGATCTGCAATGTTTCATGGGAATATAGTCTCTCTGACTATTCTTAAGAGTCATGACAAAATTGTTATATTCCTCATCCAAATTTATATTAACTGACGGGCTGCTGTTCTTTCCTGTGAGAGAATTTAATGTATTGATCTTATCTTGTGATAATCCTTGGCATGTGGTACCCAAATTTTGGGGTAATCCGCTACCTGCGACCTGACCTGCTGGATTAACTACCCACATCTGTACCCCAGAAATCCCTTCCCATACCTCATTAGATAATTTAGTTTTTAAGCCCTCAAAATCTCCTGCTCTAAAGTTTGGAACAATATTCTTATTTTCCTTTATAGTTTCCTTGAAAATTATGTTAAATCTAATGGAATCATGGTCACTGTTGCCCAATTTTTCACCAACTTCTAAATTTGTAACCATATTCTCTCTATTACTAAGAACTAAATCTAGTGTATTCACCCCCCGTGTTGCTTCATGTACATGCTGAGAAAGGAAATTGTCTTCTACTACTTCCAAAAACTCCTTAGAGCTACTATCACCTGTTATGGTTTCCCAGTTAATATGTCTAAAATTAAAATCGCCTACAATGCAAACTCTATTTGACCTGCTCACTTTAGAAATTTCATCGTATATAACTTGCGACTCTATATTATCTAGATCAGGTGGTCTGTAGACTATTCCTACAACTAGACTTTCTATATTATTTTTAATTTCAACCCATAAGGTTTCTGAATTTAGATTTGTCTTAATTCCAGACTTAATGCAGCTTCTGAGGCTATCTTTAATATACATAATTACCCCTCCCCCTCTTTTATCTGCACTACGATCAGCATTATAAAGTTTATATCCTGTAATTATGTACTCAGCTTTAAGGTGTTTGCTTTCTAATTTAATCCAACTTTCACTAAT
>JAXCGZ010009437.1:185000-192500 GCA_037179515.1 Halocaridina rubra
ATATATATATATATATATATATATATATATATATATATATATATATATACATATGTATTTATTTATACATATGTATATAATATATATATATATATATATATATATATATATATATATATATATATATATATATGGCACAGTTATTATGTGTCCTAGGTTCGAGTCTCAGTTCAGGTAATATATGATTCATGTTTTCACATATGGTAATGGGCTTTTTTGATTATTGTTAATCCCTAAATGGAAGCCACGAGTGAGGTTGGGGAAAACTGTAATATGAATAGAGTGGCATTCAGATAGAATGCCTTCATTCCTAGTATAGTAGATAAAAGTGTAAGGTTTGTTTCCCTTTTAAACCTCTGCGGTGTAGTTGGTAGCGTCTTGGCACAGTAATTATGTGTCCTAGGCTCGAGTTCCTGTTGGGGACAAACATGATTCATGTTTTCACTTATGGTAGTGCTTTTTTGAGTATTGTTGATCCCTTAGTAGATTGAGATTTGAATTAAAGGTAAAAACGAATCCACGGGTGAAGTTGAGGGAAACTGTTATATTAACAGAGTGGCAATCACTCTGTTATATATATATATATATATATATATATATATATATATATATATATATATATATATATATATATATATATATATATATATATATATATATATATATATATATATATATATATATATATATATATATATATATATATATATATATATATATATATATATATATATATGTATATATATATATATATATATATATATATATATATATATATATATATATATATATATATATATATATATATATATATATATATATATATATATATATATATATATATATATATATATATATATATATATATATATATATATATATATATATATATATATATATATATATATATATATATATATATATATATATATATATATATATATATATATATATATATATATATATATATATATATATATATATATATATATATATATATATA
Source organism: Halocaridina rubra (assembly GCA_037179515.1). Taxonomy (NCBI): domain Eukaryota; kingdom Metazoa; phylum Arthropoda; class Malacostraca; order Decapoda; family Atyidae; genus Halocaridina; species Halocaridina rubra. Next base: position 186,004 of record JAXCGZ010009437.1, read on the forward strand.
TATATATATATATATATATATATATATATATATATATATATATATATATATATATATATATATATATATATATATATATATATATATATATATATATATATATATATATATATATATATATATATATATATATATATATATATATATATATATATATATATATATATATATATATATATATATATATATATATATATATATATATATATATATATATATATATATATATATATATATATATATATATATATATATATATATATATATATATATATATATATATATATATATATATATATATATATATATATATATATATATATATATATATATATATATATATATATATATATATATATATATATATATATATATATATATATATATATATATATATATATATATATATATATATATATATATATATATATATATATATATATATATATATATATATATATATATATATATATATATATATATATATATATATATATATATATATATATATATATATATATATATATATATATATATATATATATATATATATATATATATATATATATATATATATATATATATATATATATATATATATATATATATATATATATATATATATATATATATATATATATATATATATATATATATATATATATATATATATATATATATATATATATATATATATATATATATATATATATATATGTGTGTGTGCGTGTGTGTGTGCGTGTGTGTGTGTGTGTGTGTGTGTGTATTACCTAATTGTGATTACCTAATTGTGTTTACGGGAAAGAGCCCAAAGCTCGTATCTTCCCGTCTCCTGATCGCTTCCATTTTATACTTAGTGATACTTATCATACCTGTCCTTAAAACTATGGATTGAAATAGCATTAACTACCTCCTCGCTTAGCCAATTCCAATTATCAACTACTCTTACACTGAAAAAGTATTTCCTTACATCCTGCAAAGAAGTTTTCTTACGAAGCTAACTATGACCTCTAGTTCTAGAGCCAGCCATATCAAAATATCGATCCCTATCCACTCTATCATAACCATGAAGGAATTTAAAGACTGTCACCATATCCCCCCTCACTCTTCTAGCTTCGAGTGATGGTAAGTCTAATTCCCTCAGCCTCTCATCATAACTGAGATTGCGTATTTCTGGCACCAGTTTCGTGGCATGTCTTTGAACTTTTTCAAGCTTAGCTATGTGCCTTTTCAAGTGCGGATTCCAAAAGGGGGCTGCATATTCGAGTTTTGGCCTCACATAGGTTACATAAATATTTCTGAACATTTCCTTGTCCATGTGCCTGAAGGCTACCCTTACATTTGATAAGAATGCATATGCTGCCCTTACCATGCCATTTATATGTAATTCTGGAGACAAATCTGCCAGTATGTTTACTCCTAGATCTCTCTCATTTTCTGTCTCTTCAAGTTGTACTCCAGCCACCGAGTAGTCAAGCTTGGGCCTTCTTGCACTTGTACCCATTCTCATTACCTTACATTTTGAAGTATTGAATTTCATTAGCCACTTTTGTGTGTGTGTGTGTGTGTGTGTGTGTGTGTGTGTGTGTGTGTGTGTGTGTGTGTGTGTGTGTGTGTGTGTGTGTGTGTGTGTGCGATTACCTAATTGTGATTACCTAATTGTGTTTACGGGAAAGAGCCCAAAGCTCGTATCTTCCGTCTCCTGATCGCTTCCATTTTATACTTAGTGATACTTATCATACCTGTCCTTAAAACTATGGATTGAGATAGCATTAACTACCTCCTTGCTTAGCCAATTCCAATTATCAACTACTCTTACACTGAAAAAGTATTTCCTTACATCCTGCAAAGAAGTTTTCTTACGAAGCTTCAAACTATGACCTCTAGTTCTAGAGCCAGCCATATCAAAATATCGATCCCTATCCACTCTATCATAACCATGAAGGAATTTAAAGACTGTCACAATATCCCCCCTCACTCTCCTAGCTTCGAGTGATGGTAAGTCTAATTCCCTCAGCCTCTCATCATAACTGAGATTGCGTATTTCTGGCACCAGTTTCGTGGCATGTCTTTGAACTTTTTCAAGCTTAGCTATGTGCCTTTTCAAGTGCGGATTCCAAAAGGGGGCTGCATATTCGAGTTTTGGCCTCACATAGGTTACATAAATATTTCTGAACATTTCCTTGTCCATGTGCCTGAAGGCTACCCTTACATTTGATAAGAATGCATATGCCATTTATGTGTATTTCTGGAGACAAATCTGCCAGTATGTTTACTCCTAGATCTCTCTCATTTTCTGTCTCTTCAAGATGTACTCTAGCCACCGAGTAGTCAAGCTTGGGCCTTCTTGCACTTGTACCCATTCTCATTACCTTACATTTTGAAGTATTGAATTTCATTAGCCACTTTTCTGACCACTCATGCAGATTATTTAGATCCTCCTGAAGTTCTCTACCATTGTTCTCGTTTTTTACTTTCTTCACAATCTTTGCATCATCTGCAAACATATTGTGTGTGTGTGTGTGTGTTTGTGTTGTACTTGTGGGATAAAAATGTAATTTTGAACCCCCTACGGCTGATTGGCCAATAAAAGAACAATATTTCCCACATGCAATCTGGCTGACCTACGAATATGGTGGAATTGCAGTGAATCCTATAATTATGAAGCTAAGGTTGATGAACTGAAATTCAAGTAAATTGGTGCATGCTTTGATCTGGCAACCCTTATTTGAAAGTGGACGATGGTTACGGTGTATGTATGTATGTATGTATGTATGTATGTATGTATGTATGTATGTATGTATGTATGTATGTATGTATGTATGTATGTATGTATGTATGTATGTATGTATGTATGTATGTATGTATGTATGTATGTATGTATGTATGTATGTATGTATGTATGTAGGTGGGTGGGTAGGCGTACTTGTTTGTTGGCTTCTGGTTTATATATATTTATTTGAAATAATTTTTATAGTAGATCAAGAAGGAAAGCTGAAAATATATTGCTGAGGTTATATTTTTTTATCTAAAATAAATGCAATTGTAATCTTGATTGTTCCGACGTCATATATCAGATTCATTTAGGGTCATTTTATACATTTGAGCAATCTAAAATGCAATTGACAGCTGCTCATGATATATTTATTCAAGAATTATGTAACTTTAGCAAGTGAGAGTAATTAATACATTTGTATATTATATCTCCATCATCTCTTGCCAAATATTTTCAAACCTATTTAAGATCTTATCTAAATATCGATAAATCTGTAGCAACTCAAGTATAATATATTGCAAGTATAAGAGTATGTACTGAGTACTTGATGCATCGGTTTTAAGAATTTATTTCAATTTTAATTTTTCAAAATTGTTTTCGGGTCTTGGATTATCAGATGAGACCAGAATTGGTATTAACATTAACACTTGACGGTATAACTCTTCTTAAAAACAAAATCTCTTATTGTTGAGCAATCTACCACTTTCTATTTTTTGAAGATAAGTATCTGAGAACATGTTCTGTCCATTAATTTTTTTTTCCTAATATACAAAAAGTACCTCAAAAAATGTTCCTACTGTAACATTTTTAGCAAGCAAGATCTTTGTTCCCATTCATTTACTTGTCTGTCTCCTGCAATTATGTCCAGGGCATTTATCCTGCTATTTCTATGTATTTTATAGTTTAATTATGATTTTATAACTTGCCACCTTCAGTTATCAGTTTACCCAATATTAATTTACTGTTTTCACGTGTCCAATAAACTGATTTCTTTTCCAGTGCTACCTTTTGGCAGAGTCCTCTACTTGACCTTCTCTTCCAAAATTCTTTTTTAACGCCCATTAAGACTCTAGTTTTCATGTATTGTCATCAGGCAATTAGAATATTATACAACATAAATCTGAAACTGGAATACATGTACGTTTTTCTTGTGAAGCAACTCAGCAAGCTGAATTAATAGATATTTTGAATAAGGAACCATATTAACTAGGAATATTAAAATGCTTGGTAGTTTTGTTGACATCAAAGTATATCACAGCTTGAACTATAAATATGTTTTCAACATTCGATTCCTATATAGGTCTTTTCAGTACTTACGATGCAAGTATGCAGCATAGAATGAAATATAGCAGGATTTATTGAGAATCACCTACTCTAAGTGATTTCTCAGACGTGTCTTAAAACACAGCATACGCGGGTCAGCATATCCATTACTCTGAGTAACTTCTGGTTCCTTTGAAATAAGTTTTCTTTTATTTTATTCTTCAGGTTTAATAACTTGTATCATTATTTATACTGCTTTATATAAATATTCTTATATGAATTATCATTATCATTATTATTATTACTATTATTATCATTATTATTATTAATTATTATTATTATTATTATCATTATTATTATTATTATTATTATTATTATTATTATTATTATTATTATTATTATTATTATTATTATTATTATTGGGTTGGTTGGTTTCGGTTTTACGTCACGAACTCCCTTTTCAACTAAGGTTTAGGACGGTTGCCTTCTTGAGAAGGACTTGCTTTGGCAGATGTAATCGTTACCCTGAGTGTATGCCCTTACTAACCTCAGTCCGTGACGGGGCGCGAACCATCGACCTACCGCCTCAGAGTCGCGGATATTATTATTATTATTATTATCATTATTATTATTATTATTATTATTATTATTATTATTTTTATTCTTATTATTATTATTATTATTATTTTTACTATTATTACTATTATTATAATTATTATTATTATTATTATTATTATTATTATTATTATTATTATTATTATTATTATTATTATTATTATTATTATTATTATTATTATTATTATTATTATTATTATTATTATTGATTATAAAATAAAAAGTTTTGTTATAAATAATAGGTATTATTTATTCCATAAACTCTTTTATGACCAGAGTAACGTGAGAATAAGCTGCCTCCTCCACAGGAAATTCTCTAAAAGGTTTTAAAGTTAATTATTGGATTTCGATACCTTTATTATATTCTCCAATATATATTCATTGAATTTTCTTTTTATATAGAGCGTCTATACTTCATTGAATTTAAGGAAAATTGAATCAAATGAACATCTCTTTACATATAAAGAAATAATATTTATTCTGTTTTGGGCATAAAGAATCAACATATAACTTCGCAATGAACTCAAATATTTTATTAAGGTTTTTATTTCTGAAATGAGGAGTGCTTATTGAACAACGTAATTCAAGGGGGAAATCTAGGGTGTAGCTATGGCGCTTTCATGTAAATAGGTTACAGCAATATAAAGCATACTTTTTCTTTAATTAGAATTTTCCTTATTCTCTGCAGAGAGTCTATCTTCAATCACATGGTCAGTAACAATAAGATTTGTAATGAAATAATATATTGTAGTTATTGGCTTACCCAACAGACATAACATCAAGTAGTTGATGCTATATATAATATATATATATATATATATATATATATATATATATATATATATATATATATATATATATATATATATATATATATATATATATATATATATATATATATATATATATATATATATATATATATATATATATATATATATATATATATATACATATATATATATATATATATATATATATATATATACATATATATATATATATATATATATATATATATATATATATATATATATATATATATATATATAAAATTGTAGGAAACGCCCATTAAAAAAAACAACGAAAATATATGTATAAAAAGTATAAACTGGTCGCCTTCTCAAAGTACAATGGCAAGAGCCAGTGTACTTTGAGAAGGTGACCAGTTTAGGTCACGAAAATAATGAGTACTTTTTATACATATATTTTCGTTGCTTTCTTTAATGGCCGTTTCCTACCATATATATATATATATATATATATATATATATATATATATATATATATATATATATATATATATATATATATATATATATATATATATATATATATATATATATATATATATATATATATATATATATATATATATATATATATATATATATATATATATATATATATATATATATATATATATATATATATATATATATATATATATATATATATATATATATATATATATATATATATATATATATATATATATATATATATATATTTATATATATATATATATATATATATATATATATATATATATATATATATATATATATATATATATATATATATATATATATATATATATATATATATATATATATATATATATATATATATATATATATATATATATATATATATATATATATATATATATATATATATATATATATATATATATATATATATATATATATATATATATATATATATATATATATATATATATATATATATATATATATATATATATATATATATGTATATATATATATATATATATATATATATGTATATATATATATATATATATATATATATATATATA
>JAXCGZ010009437.1:200000-205000 GCA_037179515.1 Halocaridina rubra
TTCTTCTTCTTCTTCTTCTTCTTCTTCTTCTTCTTCTTCTTCTTCTTCTTCTTCTTCTTCTTCTTCTTCTTCTTCTTCTTCTTCTTCTTCTTCTTCTTCTTCTTCTTCTTCTTCTTCTTCTTCTTCTTCTTCTTCTTCTTCTTCTTCTTCTTCTTCTTCTTCTTCTTCTTCTTCTTCTTCTTCGTCTTCGTCTTCTTTATTCTTCTTCTCCTTCTCCTTTCTTCTTATTCTTCTTCTTCTTCTTCTTCTTCTTCTTCTTCTTCTTCTTCTTCTTCTTCTTCTTCTTCTTCTTCTTCTTCTTCTTCTTCTTCTTCTTCTCTTTTTCTTTCTTCTTCTTCTTCTTCTTCTTCTTCTTCTTCTTCTTCTTCTTCTTTTTCTTCTTCTTCTTCTTCTTCTTCTTCTTCTTCTTCTTCTTCTTCTTCTTCTTCTTCTTCTTCTTCTTCTTCTTCTTCTTCTTTTCGTCGCCGTCGTCGTCGTAGTCATCGTCGTCGTCATCGCCGTTGTATATACACACACACACATACATGTACAAGACCTCAATCCTCTTTGCAAGGAGGGTACCGAGCCAAGACACGCGCATTCACCACGCTCACACATACCTCAACTACTTGTCTTAGTTTTTTGGGGATAAAGGATGTCCATTTCCCCCTTACCACCCTGCTTGGGTCACCCACTAGGTAGGCAGGAAAGGATATTTTACAGTGAGACCCGACAGCCGCATGGCAACTCCCCTCACACCCGTCCATGACAGTTCGCTGATCAAGCATGTGAGAGAAATCCCTTTGGCCTCTGTCACCAATACACACTCTTCCTCCACTCATTTCTATCTCTTGCACGTTCTTTTCCCTGCTCCACTGACATTCCACGTGCATCTAATGTCCTTTTCACGCCATCCATCCATCTCATTTTATGTTTACCTCTTGGCCTAACTCCAACCACTTCTGCAATCTGCACTCTCTTTGCTATTTTTTCATTACTCATCCTTTCCATGTGTCCAATCCAACTCAACACTTTCTGAACTAACCTATCCTGCAGCCTTCTTTCAACACCTGTTCTCTGCCTAATCTCCTTATTTCTCAATCTATCTATTCTAGATATAGCGATCATATTTCTCAAACACGTCATTTCCAATACATTCAACTTGCTTGTTTCATCTTCTCTTGCATTCCAAGCCTCTGCTCTATAGAATGTTATCAGTACAGTTACACCTTCTTATATCCCACTTTTTGCATTAATTCTAAATTTGTTTTTCTCATCACACTTTTCAACCCACCTGGACATTTATTCACCTCATTCACTCTTTGACTTACTTCAACATCCACTCATCCATCCCTTGAAACGTGAGACCCCAGATACGTAAAATATTCAATTTCTTCAAGCAACTCCTCATTCACTCTTGCATTCAGTCTACTAATATTAACACTCCTCAAGCATCTCATGACTTTACTTTAACCAATTTTCACTTGCAACTTCCTTCTTTCACACATCCCTTACAAACTCAGTCACCAAGCGATTCAGTTCATTCTCAGTATCATCCACCAGTGGTGTGTCATCCGCGAATAGTAATTGATTAAATTTCCACAACTTTCCGTACTCACACACTAATTCCAAGCCTCTGTCTAATACTCTTTCATTTACTTCCAATACCACTCCATCCATATACAAATTAAGCAACGAAGGCGACATTACACAACCTTGATGTAACCCTACATTCACCTTAAACATATTACTCATACCATTCCCAACTCTCATACATGCTCTACTATTCATGTAGGCACTTTTCACCGCATTCATCAAACTTCCACTTCTTCCATACAGTCACAAAACATTCTACAACACCTCTCTATCATCCCTGGCATATACTTTCTCTAAATCCGTAAAATCCTAAGTGACCCTAACGTTCTCTAAGAATTTCTCATACATCTGTCATACCATAAGCACCTGATCCACACATCCTCTTCCTCTTCTGAAACCAAGCTGTTGTTCCCCAAGCAATCTCTCAGTACCTTTTTCTAATTCTCTCCAGTCAAACTCTTTCTTATACTATCCAAGCTACACTCAACAAATTAATTCTTTTAAAACTACTACACTAATACATGTCTCCTTTCCCTTTATAAAGTGGAACTACACATGCACTCCTCCAATCAATAGGGACCCTTCCTTTCCAAATACATACATTCAAGAACCTAACCATCCATTCTAATAATGCCTCCCTACCTTTTGACAAGCATTCAACATGACACCCATATGTTCCTGGTGCTTTATCTGATTTCATTGCTCTCAATGCCAAATGTAACTCCTCTATTGTTATTTCTTTATCTTTCTCATCACTTAATATTGACATTCTTCATTCATTTCTTATAGTAGCATTCTCTGCCTTTCTATTATCTTCATCATTTGATAGCTCCTTGAATACTCAGCCCATCTCTCTCTAACCATTATTTGGCCTACTAGCAATTGTCCATCTGCTCCTTTCACCCTCTTTTCCCTACCAGAGTCAAACTTCCTCATTCTCTCCAATTCCCTCCAAAACATCTTTTTTATTCCTTTCAAGAGTCTCAGACAAGCTCCTACACCACATTACATCCACTTATCTCTTTGCCTCCCTCACTACACACTTTGCAAACCTCCTCTTTGCACTATACGGAGAGTGTGGCTGATGCTGTGGGTGCTATGGGTGGCGTGGATGAGGAGTTGACCAGGATCGGTGGTGCGGGAGTGGGGGGCGCGGGAGTGGGGGGGCGGGAGAGTGATATGTCATCACCCGCACCCTCTCCTGCTGTGTCTCCCGCCACGTGAGCTATAAAACGCTCGCACCCTAAACCAATAAATGGCCGGAAGTACCCGGTAAGATTTGGTAGAAGTAAATAGTAGCTTGCAAGTAAGCAATGTAAAAGTAGTGTAATTTATTTCTTCACCATGGCTGTAAATAGATACCTCCCATACTATTCCATTAGTGATGATGAACTAATAAGGCTAACAAACAACGACAAAGTACTTCCCAATTATTTATGTATCAATGAGCTTGATAAGATGGTATTTAACCCACTTGATCTTGAAAATGAAATAGATTTGGTTTTGAATAATATGAGAAATGTAACCAACACTTTTTCAATTTATATATACTTAAATGAACTGTTTTCAAATTTAAATAAATCTAATGCATTTTCGGTTTTGTGCATGAACATTAGAAGTCTTGCAAATAATCAAATATTTGTTGATCAATGTTTAGCATAAAATACTATATGTGATGTAATGGGTTTTTCGGAGACTAGGCTTGATAATGATATTGAAACATTGTATAATATAACAGGGTACAATATGTTCACAAAGAACAGAGACAGGAAAGGTGGAGGTGTATGTATGTATGTAGCAAATAAGTATATCTCGAGTGTCATGAAGGAGTGCAGTTTGATGGAACGATTCATTGAATGTGTTAGTGTACAGATTCATAACGGTAAGGAAAATTGCTTCTTGCATCTGTATATAGACCACCAAAGGGGAACATGCCTGAATTCCTTGAAGCTTTACTGAATGTATTTGATTTCGCAGCAAGAAAAAAGTACAAAACTATTTATTTATTCGATGATTGGAAGTTAGATTTGTTTAAAATAAATGATCAAAGAGTAACTGATTATATAAACTTAATGTATTCACGTGGCTGCATTCCAATAACTACTAAACCTACAAAAGTAACTGAAAATAGTTCATCTCTAATCGATCATATCTGGACCACAAATCTTGAAGACAACATAAGTAATTACATAGTGTACACCGACATAAGAGATCATTTCGCAGTATACTCCCAGTTTAAAAAAGAAGAACATATATTTGATGTATATGTAGAAAAAAGACATTACTCTGATGATAACATAGCTAAATTTACTAGAGATATATCACATGAAAAATTACAACATATCATAGACCTAAATAATGCAAATGAAGCTTTGATTAAATTTCACTGTACAATTAGAGATAAATTCCTAGACTGCTTTCCTTTAAGAAAATCGACTGTAAATAATAAAAACAACAGATGCCCACTCATAACTGCAGGATTAAAAAACAGTATCAAAGAAAAACGCCGATTAGAAAGGCTTGCATCAAAATGGCCTTTGTCCTTTGGAACCAGATATAAAGCTTACAGGAACAAATTGGTAACACTACTCCGAGCTGCAAAAAAATAGATATTTTCAGGATAAGCTTAAGAAGGAATAAGGAAACAGCAAATCCACCTGGAATACAATAAACTGCCTAATGGGACGAAAACAAATTAATCATTCAAAGGAAATTAAATTAAAAAACGATAATGACCACACTGCTAACATGTTTAATAATCATTTCTTAACTATAGCACAACCAACACAGGAACAACAACATGTTCAACAAAACTCACACCGACAGTTTCTTAATAATCCACCAGACTTTTCATTTTACTTGTATCCTGTAACAAGGGAGGAAGTCACTAAATATATAAAAACCTTAAAACCAAATACAGCGTCGGGATATGATGAAATTCCATCAAAACTTCTCCAGGTCACTGACCATTACATTGGTACCCCACTTACCCACATAATCAATCTATGTTTTCAGCAAGGATGTTTTGCAGACAAACTAAAAAGTGCGAAAGTAATACCTATATTTAAGTCAGGAACTGTAGATGATGTGAAAAACTATAGACCTATATCTATATTACCATCCTTGAGTAAAGTGTTTGAAAAAGCGATTGTTCACAGACTTAAAGAATTCCTTGAAAAGTTCAACTTATTATCAAAAAATCAATATGGATTCCGTAATAATAAGACCACTGAAAAAACAATAATAAACTTTACAAGTGATGTTTATCAAAATTTGGAAAATAAAAACTTTGTTGCAGGGGTTTTCCTAGACTTGTCCAAAGCATTTGACTCATTAGACCATGATATACTAATAGAAAAACTAACCTGTGTGGGTATTAGGGGAACACCATTGCAGTTATTTAAGAGCTACTTGAAAAATAGAAA
>JAXCGZ010009437.1:212500-217500 GCA_037179515.1 Halocaridina rubra
TTCAGTTGTTAGACACCAAACTTTCACTTGAGTCCATTTTTTTGGCCATCCTCCTTGGAAAATGAAGGCAGTTCCAGCTTCTACCTCACGTTTGGCACTTACTTAGGTTTGGTCAAAAGCTCAAATGGCTAGTGTCTCAAACTCTGGACGCCAAAGGCGAAAGCTAATCACCAAGAACTATCTAGAAATAATGAATAGGATATTAACAAAAACATACACAGCACCCCTCTCTCCCTAGTCCCCAGCAAAAGGTTTTATACTACCATGTACATGCAATATCAATAATCAAATGTATTATATTCTCTCTCTCTCTCTCTCTCTCTCTCTCTCTCTCTCTCTCTCTCTCTCTCTCTCTCTCCTCTCTCTCTCTCTCTCTCTCTCTCTCTCTCTCTCTCTCTCTCTCTCTCTCTCTCTCTCTCTCTCTCTCTCTCTCTCTCTCTTGGTTCCCTCACATATAATCCTCATTTAGTATATAAGTGGGATTTATGTATCATACACAATACCGGCATGTGATAAGGTTCTCACAATATATACAAATGATCTCATTTAATATGGCAGATGCCTTCTGTATTATGTAAGCATATCTTCTCCATCGAGTAAGGATGCGTTTATTTTCCATTGCCTTGTTTATGATTCTCGTACAACCATGATCTTATTCTTCTCTGTTAACATACTTTATACACGAGATCTTAGAAAGGAAAACTTGCTTAGCACGCATCCAGCTATCTAAAGAACACTATAACAGGCTTCTTATATATTAGCTTTCCAAATTATTTCATTTTTTTGTCTCGAATACCAATAGTTATTCAATTAATTTCTTATTTCCTTTATCATTTATTTCCAATTATGATCACCTTTTATAAATCTTAAAACAATCAGTCACATCATTATTAGAGTGTATATCCCCTGCAAGAGTCTGTGTCTAATGTGGATATCTCATTGTTAATCACATTTCAAACAAGAATGTTTTTGTTTTTCAGTCTCATATCTGTGATATTGTCCTAAGTCATTGATTTGAAATTGAATAATAAACAACGCTCTCTTGACATACACTTAGGAGACGAATTAATGTACAATTGCGTTCCAGTGTACCATTGATATGGTAAATATATATATATATATATATATGTATATATATATATATATATATATATATATATATATATATATATATATATATATATATATATATATATATATATATATATATATATATATATATATATATATATATATATATATATATATATATATATATATATATATATATATATATATACATACATATATATATATATATATATATATATATATATATATATATATATATATATATATATATATATATATATATATATATATATATATATATATATATATATATATATATATATATATATATATATATATATATATATATATATATTATATATATATATATATATATATATATATATATATATATATATATATATATATATATATATATATATATATATATATATATACATACATACATATATATATATATATATATATATATATATATATATATATATATATATATATATATATATATATGACTATTCTTAAGAAGTAAAATACAGAGGAGGGAATTCACAGTCCCCCCACTCAGCCCCATTTATTCGACTTTTACGACATGCAGAGAAACACGGAGGAAGTATTCTTATGTCGTATGACGGAAGTCGTGCTGAAGCCAGAATCTGAAACTGTAACAAGTCGTGAAGAGAAACGTGAGAGGCTAGAGGTCATGGGTGAAATAGAATACTCTCCCAATTGTTTTTCTGCGGTACGGTCAATGTTTGTAGAAAGTGTCAAGGAGATATATGACTGGACCCATGGGACTTAGCATCTGGTATCAAGTACCGGAAGAGGATGGGAAAGGCCAAGAAGTTAGCCATTTCCTAAACCACAAGAAACACAAACATTTGACCCGTACATATGTACATGCCCTGGAGGGATACCCAATAGCCACGCTCTGACCTGGGACTTTTCCGTTCTATAGGCCAACTGAAATAGCCCAACCCCCGAGAGGAGGGACCTCTCTTTGAACCTGAAGGCAATTGGCAGAAGTAGATTTAGCGACACGCCCTGTCCTTTGGGGTATTTCAAGCATCCCCATGGCAGCCAGAAAGCAGTCAGAGAGCGACAGTCAGTCAGAATCTTACCCGGGGCATGAATAGATCATGGATTGTGATAGTCATAGGGTGAGGGGCATTGAGGCGTCGAACAAAACAAACAAAAACAAACAAAAACATTTATTTCCATTTTTTACAATGGTTATTCAACATTAATAGTAACTTATAAGTAGACATGTAATTAAACTAACAAATAAGAGGGTTAGACATACAGTTAAATTAAATGTAGCTTTCATAGAAAATAATAATGCTGTAATAAAATGTTACAATAATGTTAATAATAAAGTAGTAAGTATGCCACTAGATACAGGATCGTTATTATCGGCATCATTTCCATATTTGTTTCCTTACAATGAGAATAATTAGTTCTTAATGAGCAGCAACTATTTGTCCAAAAGAAAACTATATAGTTTGCCTTTGAAAGCTGTGAAAGAGGATGCATTTTTAAGATGCTCTGGAATATTATTCCAGAGTGTTGGCCCTTTGATAGTGATCATCTTTGAACCTGCTTCTGTGTTTGTTCTGTGAATAAAGAGCTCACTGCTCTGTCTTGTGTTGGTTCCCCTTATATCCCTGACTGTTTTTAAATCAAATAGCCAGCTAGGATAATGATGGTCCAAAATTTTGAATACAAAAACATAAATAGCATAAGCGAACTTATTTTCTGCCCGCAGCCACCCAAGTTTATTGAGAGCTGGTGTGATGTGGTCATATTTTCTTATTCCTCCCAGGGCAACTCGAGCTGCAAAATTAATAAGCTTCTGTATTCTGTTTATCTGAGTCATAGTGGTAGCTCCCCAAACAGTTGTGCAGTAATTAATGTGACTTAGGGCTAGAGATTCAACAACAGTTATTCGAGTGGTAGTCTCAAAATTGTCTTTTATACGTGATAAGTACATTAATGCTCCTGTAACCTTTTTGCATACTCTATCTATGTGGGAATCAAACAACATGTGGTTATCAAAGTGAATTCCTAGGTTTTTTACTGTTTTGCTAGGAGTGATAATATTGTCGCAAAAATTAATTGTTGTGTTTTCTGGAATTTGTGCTATGTGGAACCTTGAACCAATAAATATGCACTGTGTTTTACTTTCGTTAGTTAACAGCCCAATTTCTTGGAAATAGGTTTTATTTTTTGACAGAGTGTTTTCTGCTCTTAAAGTTAGCTCTTGGAGATTATTAATATCACCACTAAGGAGTAGTTGAGTGTCATCTGCATATTGTACGACTAGACAGTCAGAAATGAAAGAAGATAGATCATTTACGTAAATGGAGAAGAGGATAGGACCAAGTACTGATCCCTGTGGAACACCAAATGATACATTTTTTGGCACAGAGATAATGTTGTTAAGACGTATGGACTGTTTACGATTAGATAGATACTCGCTAAACCAGCTTGGATCAATATTTAAGTTAATACATTTACTTAAAAGAATTTCATGGTTTACACTGTCGAAGGCTTTTGATAAGTCTAATAATACGAGAAGAGATATTTTTTTCATATCTATATTATTATATATACTATTCGTAACTTTAAGCAGTGCAGTTTCCGTCGAAAGTTTCGGTCTGAAACCATGCTGGTTAATACTTATTATTCTATGTGATTCTAAATATGACATAAGTTGGCATGCAACAATTTTTTCTAATATTTTAGAGAAAATGGGTAGCAGGGAAATGGGACGATAGTTTGTCACATCTTCTCTGTCCCCCTTTTTATGCAGAGGTATTACATGTGCTATTTTCCAAGAGTCAGGAAACTTTTTAGTAACAATGGAAGTGTTCATAATAGTTAGAATATAGGATGCAATCACGGGTAGAGCATCTTTGATGAACTGAAATGGTATACCATCTGAACCATAAGAGCCAGAGTTTCTTAGGCTCTTTATGGTAAGAATTAGGGTAGCACAATCGATAGGAATAATCTTGAAGTACTCTCTTGTGTTTTCATTGGAAGAATTGTCATTTAAGCAATTACTCATATTCACTGAGTTGATGTTTTCTTGAGTTTTTTCATATGTATTTTTGCCAACGTTAGCAAAATAGTTATTAAAGTTTTCTGCTTTGTCTTTCAACTCCTTAATATTTTCATAACTTTCTGAGGTACTCTTTTCATTTGGTATCATGCTTCTTATCACTTTCCATGTTGCTGCTGTATCATGTCTAGAGTCATTATATTGTTTTTTGTAAAAGTCTTTTTTACTTACACTGATGAGAGATCTGACACGTTTCTTTTCTGTTTTATAACGTTCTAGGAGAGTCATATCATATCTATTCATTTTTAGCTCTTTTTGTATTTGATTTCTGATTTGCATTGCCTCTTTGATGTCATTAGTTAGCCAGGGGGCTGAGGGGCGGGTTATTTTTCTTGTTACAATGGGTGCACAACTATCTAAGCATTCAAGGAAGACTTTTGTTAGAATCTCAACCTGCAAATCGACGTTATCTGTGTATTTAATTCTATTAAGTGCATTTGTGTTGTTGATTAATGTTTCACAAAAGATATCAGGGGAGTAATTTTTTAGACACCGGCATGTCTTGAGGAGAGGCTTCCTTTTCGGCTTGTTTATGTTTAGCATAGCAATGTTCAGCTCGTGGTCTGCAATTGGGCAGGGAACTACGTCCCAATAGAGTATACTTTCCACTTTATTTGTTCTTATCAGATCTATAAGAGTCCTAGAATTGGGGGTTATGCGGGTCGGTTTTGTCACTATTTGTGTTAACTTCACAGTGTTGATCACCCTTTTCATTTTGTTATCTGCTGAGAGCAAGTCATCATTAAAATCACCAAGTATGTATATGGGTTTATGACGCACACATATATTTCTGAATGTTTCTAGTAGA
>JAXCGZ010009437.1:222500-232500 GCA_037179515.1 Halocaridina rubra
TAGCTTTCGGTGTGAACACGTGCATAGCAAGTATAGCTAGCATCCGTACACAGCATGGCGTGACTCGCATTGCATCACATCCAGTGTGAAACGGCTTCTGTTGCTGTAATCATTTGCAATTTTTTGCTTTTTTCTTAGCACCGTATTTTTTTTTTAATTATGATCATCACTGTCATTTTTAATTTATTAGTACAATTTTGGATATTCTTGTTGCGGTTGTTGTTAATATTGTTATTTTCATTAATACTGTAATCATTCCTGTTATTAACGCCATTTTTTTCTCTATTGGTTCTTATGCTGATATTATTGCAATTTTTTTATTATTATTATAATTGGTGTTATTTTGAAATTCTGGTCATTATTCTTACTATCGGTTTTATTACTGCTTTTTTATTAATGTTACAATCGCTGGAAAATGTAATTTTTTTCACTATAAACAATATTCCCTTATTACTGATTTTTAAAGAGTTTTTTTTTTAGCACTGCTCTATTCATTGCTAATATTAGTAATTGTCGCTAATTTTTCTGTAAGGAATGCAATTGCTTTCGTAACTGGTGTTGCTGTCATTCTTGTTATTATTCTGTTATTATTGCAGCTTTGATCCTTGCAGTTACTATTGAAGATTTTATTCCTATTTTCATGATTATTGTCACCATTGCTAGAATTACATAAATACATACATATACTTCACCTCTCTCTCCCCCTTGTAAGGGGGGTGGCCAAACCAAGAAGCAAGCATTCACCACGATCCACACATACCTCAACCACTCCTCTTAGCTCCTTGGGGATAAAGGGCTGCCACATCTCCCGCTCTTCCACCCTCCTTGGATCATCCACAAGGTAGACAAGCAAGGATTTTCTAAAATGAAGCCCAACAACCGCAACTTGTTTACCCCCACAGCTTCATCATATGGCAACTCCCCTCACACCCATCCATCACAGTTCACTGAGCATTATAATTTTTGTGGCTCTTGTTATTATTGCTTGTATAAACGCAATTGCTTGCATAATTGGTGTTTTGCTCATTATAGTTACCATTTTGTTATTATTACAGTCTTGGTATTATTGGTTAGTTTTGTTGTTCTTATTGCTATTTTGGCCATTATTTTTACTACTGCAAGTATTGGTGATATTTTTTAGATTATTGGTTTTAATATATTGATGCTGATACTTATATGATTTTTCTTTGTAGTACTCTATTTTTTAGCAATTTTTGCTTTATTGATATTTTTTTCGGTATTGCAAATATTCTAATATTATTGGTATGTTTCTCATTATTATTGCTAAAGGTGTTACTAATATTATTTTGGTCGTAATTGTCACTGTTGTTTTTATTTGTGCAACATTTAATTGATTGTGTTATTATTGTTGTAATCATTGCAAGTTTTCTCCGATTTGTCAGTATTGTAGTTACTTTTTATATTTTTTCATTCCTCTTCTTAATTTATTATTACAATTTTGGTAGCTGTTGTTGATCATTTTGTTAATATTTCTGTTTTTATCAATATTTTCATTATTCTTATTACTGTTATTTTTGCTTATTTCTTATAATGTTGAAATTTTTTTATTATTGTTACAATGAGTGTTATTTTTACAATTTTTACCATAATTGTTACTATTGATTCCCTTTTTGTCTTTTTTAATTATCATCGATACTATTGTTGATATATGTGATTGCTTATTAACATATTCTCTTATCACTGATGCTTAAGAAATTTTTGGTAAGATTGCTCTATTTTTTATTAATTTTGTAGTTATTGCTAATATGCAATTGCATTCATTTATGGTGTGGTGGTTAATATTGTTATTATATTGTTATTTCTACAATTTTGGCCTTTTTACTCACTATTCTTTTTCCATTGCTATTTTGGTCATTATTGTTACTATAGCACTTTTACACTCATTATTGGACCATTTCTCTCTTGCATGAGTTACTCCTATTTTGGTGGGAGGCATGCAACAGTTTACTATCTTGCTATATTCCTCACAAAAGATGTCATAAATTTATTTTACAGATTTGTTGTTAAGAAAAGGCCCTCCAGTCAATAACTTCAAGAAGCTCATTAATTCTAACGTAACTTCCTTTTGGATAGTTCCTTCTCGTTTCTCAGTACCTCCACCTTCAGGCAGGACATCTTCAATAATATACCTCATCAAAAACACACAGTGGTCTCTCTTCCCGATAGGTGGTTCATACTCGATTTTTCAATATCAAGAATAGATGGCTTTTTCTCATCCCTGGCCCTCATTGGTTCCAGCACATGATGGTGTAGTAAATTCCTTTGTATGTAATCTAAGAATTTTGCCCCAAATGAGTCCTCCCCAGTGTGCACTTCAAGATATATCCAGTCTATCTCTCATAATCAAAATCCTACTCTTTTCCTCTGTGCAGTGTTAATAACTATGTTTATGACTTCAATTATACCCATATGAACTTCCTCACAAACTTCTAGCCTATGTTGATTAATTTGTGAGGTATATAATATAGTTATTAGAATGCTCTTGACCAAGTATTTATGCGAGCAACAAGAAATTCATTGAACTCAATTTCTACAGCAAAGGTTATTTTTTCATCTTAAAATCTTTCACTTATGAGCATCGCTATCCCTCCTCCAGTCCTCTCAGATTTTTCACCCCTTAATATTCTGAAGTCCTAATGAAAAACTGTGACTATTGTTTGGGGTCCTCACTCAACTTAGTCACTGAATCGCTACTATATCTGCCTTACTGTTGTGATCCAATCCTTTGCTTCTACTGCTACCCCATCAACATTTATGTACAGCAATCTTAATGAAGCTGCATCCCCTGATCTTCTATCATTATCTTTTTTTGTCTCCCCTTTGGCTGGAAGAGCTCTGAAACAACAAAATTTCTTCGCTCTTTCATTTCTTGCCTGATTAATCTTCAAGCTTCTTGCAACATGTTTTTTTATCCTTCCCATCGCTTCCTGAGTTCACTATGGTCAGAAGAAGACTGTTTTGAGTTCTTGAAGGTCTTTTAGTTTTTTTTCATCAATATTTATCTACATGTGCCCCCCCTCTCAAAGGTTACTTTCATTGGTCTTGCCTTTCCCTCCCTAATATATTTACCAAATTGGTGAACGTTTACAATATTCTCCAGACCACATACTATGCCAAGCTTCCTCATAGCTATATTTTTTTCAAGTCTCTCCTGCCATGTTGACTCAAGTGACTCACTTATGCCTGAGATTACCACGGTCAGCTGTTTATAAAGTACTGTTTAATAAGTGGATTAGCACCTTCCATCACAACATCATTCATTTTTTCTAGTACTATTTATTTATAGTCAACCATTTGTACGTTTTACAGTGCCACCACCTTCACGGGCTCTTTTACTGCCAATTCCTCCTTTCTTTCTGGACTAATTGCTAAGGTGAGTAGTGAAGTTTCCTTCTGTTCATTTTTTTTATTTTACCAGCTAACTAGGCGATTGAACGTCGTGGTGGAGAAGGGTAAAATTAATGCCTAGGTGCTGAAATCAAATGATAGGAAGGTAGATGTTGTTGCGTGGTTGCAGAAGGCGGAATAAGTGGCAAAACTGACAAATAGTAAGATTTGGCTAGATTTATACTGTTGTTTCTGGAGATGGGTGAAAGGGATCTATCAGATGTCGGTAAGACTATTAGTAGATTGAAAGAAGCTATTGCACGGGGTATGTTTGATGCTTTTAGAAGGTCTAAAAGGCTGTGGTGGTTAGGGGAACAAGTATATGTATTTGCTAATGAAATATGGAGGTTGGCTGATGATGAGGCCAATAATAATGATCCTGTATTGAGTGTTATTATTACTACTGTATTATTAACATTATTGTTAATATTTTCTTACAGTATTATTATGTTCTGGGAAAGCTATATTTACTTTAACTGTATGTATTACCCTTTTACTTATTAGTTCAATACATGTCTACTTATAAGTTACTCTTAAATTGTATAAGAATAGCTATTGTAAAAAAAAATGAAAATAAATGTGTGTTTGTTTGTTTGTTTGTTTGATTGTTTAGTTGGTGGATTGGACAAACTTGGTGAGAGCTGTAAAGTTAGGGTTTGTGACTGGATTCCCAAACAGAATATTAATGAAATTACAACAGATAAAAAATATTGAGTCAGTGGGTATGGAAGATTTAATAGCTAGAGATAGTCTTGACAATAAGTGGAGGTAAAGAGGTAGTAGCAGTAGCTAGCAAAGGAGTGACTGCAGTGTAAAATCTGCAGTCCCTGTGACTCCAGCTTGATATACTGAGTGGCAGAAAGGATGAGACTCGTGGGTTAAGGGGCCGATGTTTCATGTGTGGAAGTCCACACATGGCAGGGGAGTGAAAGGAACCATAACTAGACATCATCTGCTATCAATGTGGAAAACCAGGTCATATAACTAACCACTTTAATCAGGGGAACGACCAAAGGGGGACTATTGCACTGGAGGCTAACCCCTCAGTTCAGTAAAGGCACTTCCAAGTATTTTGCCGGTGATGAAAGCTTTGGTAGGTGGAAGAGATGCAAGAGCATTAATGGATTCAGGATATTCCACCACTGTGATAGCCGCCCAATTAGCTGAAAAATTATATGAACGGGAGGAAAGGAGTTTGGTGACTATCATTTCATGAGATATTAGGTGTGAGGTCTCCTTCGTTTTAGATATTCACCCGAGGGGTGGTCTATAGGTAAGTGATCTTAGAGCTAAGAACATGTCTTATCTGCAAATAAAAGAAAAGCTTCAAGATGTTCTAACATGGTTAGTAGTCTCTTATTATATGTGTTGGTTATATGCCATTAATTGTGAGGGAAGAGGAAGTTTAGATAGGATAGCAGTGAAGAAGAGAGAGTTGATGGTACAGCGAACACTCTTTTAAACCCTGGGGGACCACCAGGAAGGAAGGGTAAATGGGAGATAGAAACAAAAAACTAATTTTTTAAATTAAAATGAAAAATAACTGGATGAACGAAAAAGGAAGAGAAAAAAAAACTTTTTTAAATAAGAGGAGAGTATGTTAATAGCCAGCAAGGGCTAAGGTTTCTTTATGGAACCACACCAGCATGTTGATGGTAGGAGGAAGAGAAGCAAGAGCATTAATGGATTCAGGATATTCCACCACCGTGATAGCCGCCCAATTAGCTAAAAAATTATATGAACGGGAGGAAAGGAGTTTGGTGACTATCATTTGAAGAGATATTAGGTGTGAGGTCTCCTTCGTTTTAGATATTCACCCGAGGGGTGGTCTATAGGTGAGTGATCTTAGAGCTGAGAACATGTCTTATCTGCAAATAAAAGAAAAGCTTCAAGATGTTCTAACATGGTTAGTAGTCTCTTATTATATGTGTTGGTTATATGCCATTAATTGTGAGGGAAGAGGAAGTTTAGATAGGATAGCAGTGAAGAAGAGAGAGTTGATAGTACAGCGAGCACTCTTTTAAGCCCTGGGGGACCACCAGGTAGGAAGGGTAAATGGGATATAGAAACAAATAAACAAATTTTTGAAAATAAAAATGAAAAATAACTGGATGAACGAAAATTAGGAAGAGAAAAAAACACCTTTTTAAATAAAAGGAGAGTATGCTAATAACCAGCAAGGGCTAAGGTTTCTTTATGAAACCACACCAGCATGTTGATGGGCTCATACTGAAGAGGTTGAGGGAACAGTCCTCAACCTCTTTTGCTTTTTTCTATATCTATGTTTCTATGATTCATCTAGGAGGGTACTGGCTAATTATGTTTTGCAGGCTGTGGAAATGGTTCATGGCTGCTCTTATTATGGTACTTGCAGCTTGGAGACATATGGGTTATGGCTAGGAATTACAGGGGTTCCAGTCTTTCATTGTATTTTGGAGAACACTTCACATTCGAGGATGAAGTGGAGAATGGGTTATGGAATTGCTTCTTGGCAACCTGCATTCCTTGATGATATATTCAATCATTTTCCAGGTGCACATGTAACAGAGTTTCAGACACTAAATGTTGACTGCAGTGTTTCTGTGGAGGATCTTGGGAGGAGTTAAGTGATGGAGGTTGCTAGCGGTTTTGTACCAAGACATGGAGGCAGAGCCGTTGTCCACCCACAGATTGTATCATGGTAACTGAAGATTGAAGAGTGATCTAGTGGTCTTGGTTTTTATTTCGAGGGTACCGGGAGGTAGGGATACTTAAATCTTTGCCCGGAGAGAGGCTTGCTTAGCTGTGTGGTTAGCTTCTTTGTTCCCTTTGATACCGATATGGCTGGGTATCCAAGCGAAGGTGACAGTTTTGCCAATGTTAATGACCCTGTGGTGAAGGTGAAGCATATCAGTGATGGTTCTCACATTGTCTAAGGGGTGCATCTTCTTAATGCCCTCTGAGGCACATTTGGTGTCTTTGAGAATGAAGGCGTAATGTGTTTCTTGATGGGTGAAGTAACTAAGGGCACTGGCGATGGCAACAAACTTAGTTTGGAGTGAGGAGCAGGAGTTAGACAGTCTCCAGGATTCTACATGTTCTTCTGTGATGAAGGTAGTGGCTGAGGCTCCAGTTTCTTGATTAACTGAGCTATCTGTGTAGATGATTATAGACCTGTGTCTGCTCCATCTCTTGATTTTGTACTTATATATGTTTCTGAGGACATTCGGGTTGACTGAACTCTTGGGGTTGGTGGGGAGTTCATTTCTTATGTCATGTGGTTGGCCATCCCATGGAGGAGGGCATCAATAGTCTGGGTGTGGAGTGTCCAGGTTTTTGGATAGGATGACCTCCTCAACTCCTTTGGACAGCAGCTCCACACAGACCTTGGCTGCCCAGGTATTTTTTAGGAGATTGGGGTGTGGCTGAGGGCTAATTTGAAGTTAGTGCTGGCAAGGCAGGGACATTTTCCTGTGGTAGTTTTAGCCACAGTAAGGGTCATTCTCTGCAAAGATCTATGCTTTAGAGACAGGAAGTTGGATTTCAGCTGGAAGTTTCAATCTTTGTCATTATTGGGGCTCCTAGCATGGTCAGCATAGCACTGTTTTGGATGACCTCAATCTTTACCTATTGTTGGTCCTTTAAGAGCCAAAGGATGGGACAAGCATACTCCACGAGGCTCCATGTAGCTTGCATATAGGAGGCTGAAGCTTGCACCATCGTAGATGCCCAACAGGTGTGAGAATACTGACTGACACATTTTGCACCTGTCAAGCAGGTATTGGATCTCAGCTCCAAAGGAGAGTGAGTTATTGATGTAGTCACCTGTTCTGGTGGATGGGAAGTAGCTTTGTTTTAAGGGCATTTATTTTTAGCCCAAGGGAGTTGAAGGCTTGGTATATTTTGTTGAGACATAGCTGGGTCTTCCTGAAGGACCTATCACCTCTTGAGATGAGGGTAAAGTTGTCTGTGTAGTTGAAAATCTTGGCCCCTCGAGGCATTTTGATATTCATGACCTTTATCCATGAGACAGTTGAAGAGCAAAAGACTGAGAATTCCGCCTTGAGGAGTTCCATTTTCATGCAATTTGTAGGTGGAGTAGTGCCCTTGCACTTTCACTCTAGTGCTGCGGTGTAGTAGATTCAGCTTGATTCAGGAGAGAAAGTTTCCTTTGACCTGCTTGTCTACTAGGGCTGAGAGCATAGCAGGCACATTGGCTAGTTCGAAGGCATTCTCTAGCTTAAGAAAAATGACGAATCCACAGCGGTTGTTTATGAATGATAGCAAGGATGCTATGCATTCAGAAGACCCTAAGTCCAGTTAGTAAGCAAACATATCCTCATGGAAGGGTGGGCACTTCCATTGAAAGTTTGTTGAGGACCATCTTTCCAGCTGTTTTGCTCAAATAGCTTAGGAGGGTTATAGATTATACATTTTCCGGATCCTTGGGTTTGAGGATGGGCTGGATATCAGCTTTGTTCTATGAAGGTGGTCTGACTCTTGGTGTGTATGTACAATTTATAAGTGAAAGAAGAGCAAGTTCACCCTGGGCTTCAAGATTTTGTATCATAGAATACATGATCCTGTCTGCCCCAGGGGCTATGTTCTTTGAGTTCTGACTCACTTTCCATCATTCGGGTAGGGTGAAGGAGGTGTCGGCATGGTCTTCAGTATCATTGGTTACTTCAATATGTTTCCCATCTTTCAGTGGCGAGATGATGTAGGGTTCTTCTTGTCATGATGGGGAGTTGAGTGAAGATGGCTCTCAGCAGACTTGGGGGAGAGTTCATCTGCTACCCTCCTAGGGTCTCTGTTTGGGACAGTCCTTGGTGTTTCTCCGTCGGCAAAGTAGTTTATTTTTCTCCACATTTGCCCCGCAGATTTGTGGGAGTTTAGAGAGAAGCACCATCCAAATCATTTTTTCCTTTTCATTTCTTTTGTCTCTTCATGGACATGATCCTTGACTGCCTGGAGGGTGCAGTATGAGTCTCCAGCAGGGCAGTTTCTGTGGAGTCTTCTGATGACATTGAGCCAGTGATTGAGTTCTTTGATTCTATTGCAGTAGTACCACCTGTCGTGATGATTAGTTTGTCCTTGCTTGCAAAATTGGATGGAAGAGTCAGCTGTAGCTTGCAAGGCATTGACTAGTTCTTCCTCAGTTTGATCGATGTCCCCTGGAGGTGTGTACGCTGAAAACCAGTTGCTTAGGTATACAAAAAACAAATTTATATTTTATATTCATAATTTTTTTTTTTGCCCTTCCTATTATCCCTTTTACCCTTCCTTCCTGGTAGACCCCCAGGAGTTAAAAGCATTCACGTGGTGCCATCAATTCTACCTTCTTCACCACTATCCTATCCAATCCCTCCTCTTCCCTTCAAATTAATGCATATTCTAACAAGTAATAACGAAACTACTTAACCCCTTTAAGAACAACTTAAAATTTTTATATTTTTTGGAAAATTGTTCCAGCTACCAATCAACTCACCTACGGGCCCACCATGGTGCATCTACCTCCTTCTGGATGGATGTCTACAACCATCATTAGGTGTTCCTTGAATTGGCCCCAGTTTACCTTTTTGAAATTCCATCGAGGAGGTGGGACAGGGATCTGGTAGGTGTCTGGAACTGCCAGCTAGAGATGGATCCCATAGTGGTCACATGTGACAAGAGGGTGTGTGCCCCATAAAGCATCATGCCTTAGGGAGTCCGAGATGAAGGTTGAGTCCAAAATTCCTCTTCTGTTGTTGGTTGACTCGTAAGCATTTTGCATAATGATATCTTCACAGATGGTAAGCAGATTCATGATGTCTGTGGAATTAGACTTGAACCTGGGGTGGTGAGCATTAAAATTGCCACCAATAACCAGATCAGTTTGACTGGCTCTGCAAATGAGGACAATTAAGTCCAGTTCACCTTCTAGTTGTCCCTTGTTGTTATAGAAGGCTATGCTGCTACCCTGGATATTGATGTTGACAGCCAGAATATGAAATCCCTCACCACAGTTCACAGGTTGTGTGACTACTTCAGCCAGTATGTTGTTTTTGATGAAGGTGGCGCTGCATCTGTTCTCATTTGAAGAGGTGGGTGTTTGGCCAGGGGGGGAGCAGGGGTGGCAGAGCCCTCCTTGCTGCTACCTGAGGCAGTTCTCTGCCTCTGTTTCCCAACGACCGTCCACCCTTCCTGGGAGTGGTTATCTAGCTCCATCCATTCCTGCGAGGGGAGAGCAGGAGGGTCAAGCGAGGGCTTGACTAAGAAATAGTCATGCACTTGGTGGACAAGTTCACGGTAAATACAAGACAAAATACAAAAAGGACGCAGAACACTTTTTCACTATTTCAATTAGCTATATAAGCCGCTTTTCACTACTAAGAAAATAGCTATTATATACAGATCTTTGTCACTATGTATATGGTAATCTAATAAAATATTACACTACTGAAGCGGAAATAATCAGGAAACTGATTTTGAACACAGTTTCGTTAATTTGGAGGAAAAGGAAGAAAGGTGTTAAGAATTGCTATATCACTATTTTAGATATGCAAATTGCAAATAATATATATATATATATATATATATATATATATATATATATATATATATATATATATAT
>JAXCGZ010009437.1:237500-250000 GCA_037179515.1 Halocaridina rubra
GATGCACTAAAGGGGAATGTGGCAGTAAAAGAGGCTGCAAAGGTGGTGGCACTGGAAAACATACAAACAGTTGACTATAAAGAGACAGTAATCAAAAAAATGAAAGACGTTGTGATGGAAAGGGCAAACCCACTCATCAAACAGGCATTTGATAAAGAGAAGACAGTGGTAATCTCAGGCATAAGCGAAACCCAGGAGCCAAAATGGCAGGGGAGACTTGAAGAAAATAAAGCTAGGGTTGTAGACCTGATAAGAAAGCTTGGATTAGTATGTGGTTCTTAGGATATTGTAAACATACACCAACTAGGTAAATATTCGAGGGAAGGAAAACCGAGACCAACAAAAGTAACCTTTGAGAGAGGGGAAACATGTAGGGAAATATTGTTGAGAAAAAACAGTCTAAAAGACCTTCAGGAATTCAAAGAAGTTTTCATTAGACGATACAGAACACAGGAAGAGATGCGAAAGAACAAAAACTTGTTGCAAGAACAAACAAACAAAAACAAACAAACAAACTTTATTTCCATTTTCAATACAATGGGTATTCGTCAGCCAGGGCAAGCCCCAACCCCCCACTGTGGTGTCCAACCACAGCAGTTCCTGCCAGTAAACAGCTTAAACTCTCGGTCTTGGACGGGAACCGATCTTTCGACCTCGTGAATGCGAAGCCGGCGCGTTACCACAGTACTAGCCAGCAGGCGGCAAGAAGGTTAAATGATGAAAGAAATGAAGAAGAGAAGAAAAATTTTCATTACAGAGTTCTTCCAGACAAAGGGGAGATAAAGAAGATAATGACAGAAGATCAGGGGATGGGGCCTCATTAAGATTGTTATACACAAATGCTGATGGATTAGCTGGTAAGGCAGTAGAATTAAAAGATAGGATTCACAACAGTAAGGCAGATATAGTATCAATTACAGAGACTAAGTTGAGTGAGGACATAAACAGTGTCACAGTTTTACCTAAGGGCTTCAGAATACTAAGGGTTGAAAGATCTGAGAGGACTGGTGGAGGGATAGCACTGCTCATAAGTGAAAGGATTCAAGTTGAAGAAATAAACTTGGCTATAGAAAGTGAGTTCAAGGAATTTCTTGTTGCTCGCATAAATACTGGGTCAGAGACCATTATAATAACTGTTGTATACAACCCACCAAGGAACCAAAATAGGCTTGAAATTTATGAGGAAAGTCATATAGGTACTATTGAAGTCATAAACTCAATTGTTTACATGGCACGGGAAAAAAAATGTAGGATTTTGATTATGGGAGACTTTAATCATAAAGAGATAGATTGGATAAATCTTGACCCACACAGTGGTGAGGACTCATTCAGGGTAAGATTCCTAGATTGCGTACAAGAGAATTTCCTACACCAACATGTAATGGAACCAACAAGGGCCAGGGGTGGGGATGAGCCATCACTACTTGATCTAGTGTTCACAGATAATGTGTTGGATATTGAAAAAATTGAGTATTTACCACCAATTGGAAAGAGTGACCACTGTGTGTTGTTGATGGAGTATATCATTGAAGATATTCTTCTTGAGAGTAGAGGCACTGAGGACATGAGGAGGAACTATCCGAACGGAGATTACATCAAAATGAATGAGCTTTTTGCAGTTCTTGACTGGAGAACCTTATTTTACAACAAATCTGTACAATAAATGTATGACATCTTTTGTGAGAAATATGAGAAGATAGTAGATTGCTGCATACCTGTCACCAAAGTAGGTGTAATTCATGCCAGAGAGAAATGGCTCGATAATGGGTGTAAAAGAGCTAAGGAGTGGAGAGACAAATGCTGGAAGAGGCATAGGAGGAGAAAAAACATAAATGCCTGGCAAACCTACAAAAGAGCAAGAAATGACTACCTAAGTACAAGGAGAGAGGCAGAGAGAGACTATGAGAGGGACATCACCAGGAAGGCTAAAGAAAATCCCAAGATTTTCCACAGCTTTATCAGAGGAAAACTGAAGGTAAAAGAACAAGTTTTAAGGCTAAAGAGAGCGGATGGAAGCATCACTGAGACGGATGAAGAGATCTGCAAAGAATTGAACAAGGAGTTTCAGTCAGTATTTACAATAGAAAATACCCCACCCCCTCAGATTGCAGTGATAAAAGCTCAAGGGCCGGTATTAGAGAACATCAACCTTACAGCCACAGAGGTATGCAAAGCGCTGATGGATTTAGATGTTTATAAAGCTACAGGTCCTGATGACATATCCCCTCATGTGCTTAAAAAATGCGCAAATCAATATCAGTGGCACTAAGTATCATATTTAAAAAGTCACTGGAGTCAGGGGAGATTCCAAGATGCTGGAAACAAGCAAATGTGATACCTATCTTCAAAAAGGGAAGGAGGGATACGGCTCTGAACTATAGACCAGTTTCCTTGACCAGCATAGTTTGCAAAGTTATGGAGAAACTACTAAGGAAACATATCTCTCTTCACTTGAAATCCTTCAACTTTTTGTCAGTGAGACAACATGGTTTCAGAGAAGGTAGATCAACAGTAACAAACTTATTAGAATTGTATGATGATGTAAGCTGAATCCTACAGGAAAGAGAGGGCTGGGCAGATTGCATATTCCTAGACTTCCAGAAAGCATTTGACACTGTTCCACATGGGAGACTTATTAGGAAGCTGCAAGCAATGGCTACAATAGGTGGAAATGTTTTGGAATGGATAAAAACCTACTTAGAAGGAAGGGAACAGAGGGTTAGAGTAAGACACTCAGTGTCTGAATGGAGAAGAGTTAGTAGTGGAGTTCCACAGAGCTCAGGTTTATGGCCACTTTTGTTCCTTGTATATGTAAATGACCTACCAGAGTCTGTAAATTCATTCATGAATATGTTTGCAGATGATGCAAAGATTGTGAAGAAAGTAAAAAACGAGAACAATGGTAGAGAACTTCAGGAGGATCTAAATAATCTGCATGAGTGGTCAGAAAAGTGGCTAATGAAATTCAATACTTCAAAATGTAAGGTAATGAGAATGGGTACAAGTGCAAAAAGGCCCAAGCTTGACTACTCGGTGGCTGGAGTACAAGTTCAAGAGAGAGAAAATGAGAGAGATCTAGGAGTAAACATACTGGCAGATTTGTCTCCAGAAATACATATAAATGGCATAGTAAGGGCAGCATATGCATTCTTATCAAATGTAAGGGTAGCCTTCAGGCACATGGACAAGGAAATGTTCAGAAATATTTATGTAACCTATGTGAGGCCAAAACTCGAATATGCAGCCCCCTTTTGGAATCCGCACTTGAAAAAGCACATAGCTAAGCTTGAAAAAGTTCAAAGACATGCCACGAAACTGGTGCCAGAAATACGCAATCTCAGTTATGATGAGAGGTTGAGGGAATTAGACTTACCATCACTCGAAGCTAGAAGAGTGAGGGGGGATATGGTGACAGTCTTTAAATTCCTTCATGGATATGTTAGAGTGGATAGGGATCGATATTTTGATATGGCTGGCTCTAGAACTAGAGGTCATAGTTTGAAGCTTCGTAAGAAAACTTCTTTGCAGGATGTAAGAAAATACTTTTTCAGTGTAAGAGTAGTTGATAATTGGAATTGGCTAAGCGAGGAGGTAGTTAATGCTATCTCAATCAATAGTTTTAAGGACAGGTATGATAAGTATCACTAAGTATAAAATGGAACCGATCAGGAGACGGGACGATACGAGCTTTGGGCTCTTTCCCGTAAACACAATTAGGTAATCACAATTAGGTAATCACAGGCATATATACACATACATACACACACATAAACTTGCGTGACTCTGTGACTGGCACTGTTTACAAGTTGAGGGCTCTCCAATATTTAGAAATAAACAAGAGACCGTGACCTGTTACGGACGTTAAATCACCCAAGCAAAGTATCTAAGACCACAGTGACTCTCTTGAGGGATTTGCATGAGTTGTGAGTAGTGCTGAACTTGTTTTTTTTTTAAGTGAAATATTTGAAAGATTAGAATCCCTACTCTACATCACCTCTTGACCCGTTTCTGATTTCTGCGATTGAGCACTGGTGTTGTGACATCACTGAGCTTCCACCTCGGCTCTGCTTAACAACAATGAATCCAACTGTTTTTACCGAACTAATGGAATCTCAAGAAAATGCTATAAGAATGCTATGGAGGTAATGGTGAAATAGCTTAGTGACACGATAAAATCACTCGAATCCAAAGTTTCCGACCTTACAACAAGCCTGGAGTTCAGCCAAAGAGAAACTGATGACCTCAAATTGACTATTAAAATTCATGAGAAAGAAAAGAGTAACGACAAAGAAACAATCGATAATCTATCTCAACAAATAGATTCTGCAAATCAACAAATAACCACCTTAGAAGAACGCTTGAATTACCAAGAAGATTATTCCAGAAGAAACAACATCCGATTAAGTGGTGTAGAAGAGCGACGCGATGGGAAGACCTGGGAGCAAACACTGACGATGATATCAGCCCTGATAGCTGATAAATTACAGCTAGAAGGCATGACGTTGGAGAGGGCTCACAGGGTGGGACCACTCTGTGATGACAAACCTCGCCCCATAGTGGCTCGTTTCTCCAGCTACTGTGACAGAGAGACGGTCATGTGAAATCCCAAAACGTTGCAAGGCACTAAGATCTACCTTAATGATGACCTGTGTGCTGCATCATAGGCAATAAAATCTGCACAGATGCCACAACTAAAAGAGGCTAGATCAGAAGGGAAAATAGCCTACTTTAGACATACTAAGCTCATCGTGAAGGAACGATGCAACACCGAGAGTGTGGATGGTGCTGTGGGTGGTGTAGTTGAGGAGATGACCAGGATCAGTGGTGCAGGGGTGGGGGCGTAGGATTGGGGGAGCGGGAGAGCGATATGTCATCACCCACACCCCCTCCTGCAGTGTCTCCCACCACGGGAGCAATAAAACGCTCTCACCCTAAACCAATAAATGGCCAGAAGACCCTGGTAAGATTTGGAAGAAGTAAATGGTAACTTGCAAGTCAGTAAATGTAAAAGTAGTGTAATTTCTTTCTTCACCATGGCTGTGAATAGATACCTTCCATACTATTCCATTGATGACAATGAACTTATAAGGCTAACAAACAACGACAAAGTACTTCCAAATTACTTATGTATCAATGAGCTTGATAAGATGATATTTAACACACTTGATCTTGAAAATGAAAGAGATTTGATTTTGAATAATATAAGAAACGCAACCAACACTTTTTCGATTTATATATACTTAAATGAACTGTATTCAAATTTAAACATGTCTAATGCATTTTCAGTTTTGTGCATGAACATTAGAAGTCTTGCAAATAATCTTCAAATATTTGTTGATCAATGTTTAACAGAAAATAATATATGTGATGTAATGGGTTTTTCAGAGACTAGGCTGGATAATGATATTGAATCATTGTATAATATAACAGGGTATAATATGTTCACTCAGAACAGAGACAGGAAAGGTGGAGGTGTATGTATGTATGTAGCAAATAAGTATAGCTCGAATGTTATAAAGGAGTGCAGTATGATGGAACGATTCATTGAATGTGTTAGTGTACAGGTACATAACAGTAAGGAAAATTGCTTCTTTGCATATGTATATAGACCACCGAAGGGGAACATGCCTGAATTCCTTGGAGCTTTACTGAAAGTATTTCATTTTGCAGCAAGAAAAAAGTACAAAATTATTTATTTATTCGGTGATTGGAACTTAGCTTTTTTTTTTATGATTGTGACACCAGGACGGGCCAAAAAAATGATAAAATAAAACAGCCCTCATCGGGCCTGGGCACGGAGAATACATAAAGTAAAGAGAAGGCGAGATGGAGAGTGTAATGACTTGTCAGATGTGAAGGGATAATAAAAGATGTGTGATGAATATCCAAGAATATTCAGTGTAGTTGTAGGCATAGAAAAAGATAAAATAAATTATCAAAGAGCAACTGATTTTATAAACATAATGTATTCACATGGCTGCTTTCCACTAACTACTAAACCTACGAGAGTAACTGAAAATAGTGCATCTCTAATCGATCATATTTGGGCCACAAATCTTGAAGACAACATAAGCAATTACATAGTGTACACCGACATAACAGATCATTTCGCATTATACTCCCAGTTTAAAAAAGAAGAATATAAATTTGATGCATATGTAGAAAAAAGACATTACTCTGATGATAACATAGCTAAATTTACTAGAGATATATCACATGAAAAATGCCAACATGTCATAGACCTAAATCACGCAAATGAAGCTTTAAATAAATTTCACTGTACATTTACAGATAAATTTCTAAACTGCTTTCCTTTAAGAAAATCGACTGTAAATAATAAAAACAACAGATGCCCACATATAACTGCAGGATTAAAAAATAGTATCAAAGTAAAACACCGATTAGAAAGGCTTGCATCAAAATGGCCTTTGTCTTTTGGAACCAGATATAAAGCTTACAGGAACAAATTAGTAACACTACTTTGAGCTGCAAAAAATGGATATTTTCAGGATAAGCTTAAGAAGGAACAAGGAAACAGCAAGTCCACCTGGAATACTATAAACAGCCTAATGGGACGAAAACAATTTAATCATTCAAAGGAAATCAAATTAAAAAATGATAATGACCACACTGCTAATATCTTTAATAATCATTTCTTAACTATAGCACAACCAACCAACACATGAACAACAAAATGTGCAACAAAACTCACACTGCCAGTTTCTTAATAATCCACCAGACTGTTCGTTTTACTTGTATCCTGTAACAAGGGAGGAAGTCACTAAATATATAAAAACCTTAAAACCAAATACAGCGTCGGGATATGATGAAATTCCATCAAGACTACTCCATGTCACTGCCCAGTACATTGGTACCCCACTTGCCCACATAATCAATCTATGTTTTCAGCAAGGATGTTTTCCAGACAAGCTAAAAAGTACTAAAGTAATACCTATATTCAAGTCAGGCACTAAAGATGATAAAAATAACTATAGACCTATATAAATCTTACCACCCTTAAGTAAGGTGTTTGAAAAGCGATTGTTCACAGACTTAAAGAATTCCTTGAAAATTTCAACCTATTATCTGAAAATCAATACGGATTCCATAATAATAAGACCACTGAAAAAGCAATAATGATCTTTACAAGTGATGTTTATCAAAATTTGGAAAATAAAAACTTTGTTGCAGGGGTTTTCCTAGACTTGTCCAAAGCATTTGACTCATTAGACCATGATATACTAATAGAAAAACTAACTTGTGTGGGGATCAGGGGAGCAAAATTACAGTTATTTAAGAGCTACTTGAAAAATAGACAACAAGCCGTGTATTGTAATGGGAAAGCATCTTTGTTGCAAACTATTGAGAGGGGAGTACCACAGGGATCAATACTGGGTCCACTGTTATTTTTAGTTTATATAAATGATATTTCCAATGCCAGTAATAAATTCAAATATTTTCTTTATGCAGATGACACCAACCTTCTCTTGCATGATAATAACCTTGACCACCTGCATTCTGTTTTAAATAGTGAACTAGAAAAAATTAACAACTGGGTCTCTGCTAATAAATTAAAGCTGTTTCCAAAACTGACTATATCTTATTTCAAAATAGATCTGTAGTACACAATATTGGTCAAGTTAATATGAATGGGTATGAAGTTAAAAGAGTTGCTTGTAAGAAATTTTTGGGAGTAATTATTGATGAAATTTTAAGTTGGAAATATCATATTCAATCTGTTTGCTCAAAACTGTCCAAGACGTGTGAAATTTTGTATAAAATTCGCCATAACCTAACAAATGAGGCCTTAAAAATATACTAATCCCTGTGTTATCCACATATTATATACTGTTTGTCCATCTTGGGTTGTACTTGGCCGTCAATTGTAAGGGATGTATTTGTAACTCAGAAAAGACTGATCAGAACTATTACATATAGTGGAAAATATGACTCAACTTCTTTATTCAAGAGCTAAAAATATTGTACTTGATACAATGTTTCTGTTTTATTATCATACATAGTGATGTTAATGATAACAGAAAACTATTTAGATTTATTCAACACAACCATGGAACCAGAGGTAACAATATAATCTTGATATGTCCACAGCCGAGAACAACCTTGTACAAATTTTCTGTTCACTGTTTTGGCCTAAAATATTGGAATGCAATACCAGAATATTTAAAAACAATAACTGGCATAACTTTATTTAAAAAGAAACTCAAACAGCATTTATTTACTAAGCAAAATCAATCAGCTGTTGATTAATAATTAATACAGTAGTGGTGCATCATTATGTCCAGGTTAAGGTCAGGATACTGTTTTGTTTTCTTACAAGATAAGTATGAGATTGCTATATTGGAGCTTTTGTTAACTATTGCCGGCATGCTTTAAATTATGTGAAATGTATATTAAACTGCCTGCCAAGGAGCTCTTGCTCAGAAGGCTAGTGCCTCTGAATATAATGTACATATTTATTCCTGTATGTATACTGAATATTTGGCAATAAAATCTATGACTATGACTATCTATATATATACACACATATATACATACATACATATGCATATACATGAGTATTAAGGGTTGAAAGATCTGAGAGGACTGGTGGAGGGATAGCACTGCTCATAAGTGAAAGGATTAAAGATGAAGAAATAAACTTGGCTATAGAAAGTGAGTTCAAGGAAATTCTTGTTGCTCGCATAAATACTGGGTCAGAGAGCATTATAATAACTGTTGTATATAACCCACCAAGGAACCAAAATAGGCTTGAAGTTTATGAGGAAAGTAATATAGGTACTATTGAAGTCTTAAACTCAGTTGTTAACATGGCACGGGAGAGAAAATGTAGGATTTTGATTATGGGAAATTTTAATCATAAAGAGATAGATTGGATAAATCTTGACCCACACAGTGGTGAGGACTCATTTGAGGCATGATTCTTAGATTGCCTACAAGGGAATTCCCTGCACCAACATGTAATGGAACCAACGAGGGCCAGGGGTGGGGATGAGCCATCACTACTTGATCTAGTATCCACAGATAATGTGTTGGTGAAAAAAATGAGTATGAACCACCAATTGGAAGAGTGACCATTGTGTGTTGTTGATGGAGTATATCATTGAAGATATTCTTCCTGAGAATAGAGGCACTGAGGTCATGAGGAGGAACTATCAGAACGGAGATTACATCAAAATGAATGAGCTTTTTGCAGTTATTGACTGGAGAACCTTATTTTACAACAAATCTGTACAAGATATGTATGACATCTTTTGTGAGAAATATGGGAAGATAGTAGATTGCTGCATACCTTTCACCAAAGTAGCAGTGATTCATGCCAGAGAGAAATGGTTCGATAATGAGTGTAAAAGAGCTAGGAAGCGGAGAAACAAATGTTGGAAAAGGCATAGGAGGAGAAAAAACATAAATGCATGGCAAACCAACAAAACAGCAAGAAATTACTACCTAAGTAAGAGAAGAGAGGCAGAGAGAGACTATGAGAGGGACATCACCAGGAAGGCCAAAGAAAATCCCAAGCTCTTCCACAGCTTTATAAGAGGAAAACTGAAGGTAAAAGAACAGGTTTTAAGGCTAAAGAGAGCGGATGGAAGCATCACTGAGACGGATGAAGAGATCTGCAAAGAATTGAACAAGGAGTTTCAGTCAGTATTTACAGTAGAAAATACCCCACCCCCTCAGATTGCAGAGATAGAAGCTCAAGGGCCAGTATTAGAGAACATCAACCTTACAGCCACAGAGGTATGCAAAGCGCTGATGGATTTAGATGTTCATAAAGCTACAGGTCCTGATGACATATCCCCTCATGTGCTTAAAACATGCGCAAACACAATATCAGTGGCACTAAGTATCATATTCAAAAAGTCACTGAAGTCAGGGGAGATTCCAAGATGCTGGAATCAAGCAAACGTGATACCTAGTTTCAAAAAGGGAAGGAGGGATACTGCTCTGAACTATAGACCAGTTTCCTTGACCAGCATAGTTTGCAAAGTTAGGGAGAAACTACTAAGGAAACCTATATCTCCTCACTTGGAATCCTTCAACTTTTTGTCAGTGAGGCAACATGGCTTCAGAGAAGGTAGAGCAACAGTAACAAACTTATTAGAATTTTATGATGAGGTAAGCCGAATCTTACAGGAAAGAGAGGGCTGGGCAGATTGCATATTCCTAGATTTTCAGAAACCGTTTGACACTGTTCCACATGGGAGTCTTATTAGGAAGCTGCAATCAATGGCTAGAATAGGTGGAAATGTCTTGAAATGGATAAAAACTTACTTAGAAGGAAGGGAACAGAGGGTTAGAGTAAGACACTCAGTGTCTGAATGGAGAAGAGTTAGTAGTGGAGTTCCACAGGGTTCAGTTTTAGGAACACTTTTGTTCCTAGTATATGTAAATGACCTACCAGAGACTGTAAATTCATTCATGAATATATTTGCAGATGATGCAAGGATTGTGAAGAAAGTAGGAAACGAGAACAATGGTAGAGAATTTCAGGAAGATCTAAATAGTCTCCACGAGTGGTCAGAAAAGTGGCTAATGAAATTCAATACTTCAAAATGTAAGGTAATGAGAATGGGTACAAGTGCAAGAAGGCCCAAGTTTGACTACTTGGTGGCTGGAGTACAA
This sequence comes from Halocaridina rubra, assembly GCA_037179515.1. Classification (NCBI taxonomy): domain Eukaryota; kingdom Metazoa; phylum Arthropoda; class Malacostraca; order Decapoda; family Atyidae; genus Halocaridina; species Halocaridina rubra. Next base: position 248,145 of record JAXCGZ010009437.1, read on the forward strand.
CTTCAAGAGACAGAAAATGAGAGAGTTCTAGGAGTAAACACACTAGCAGATTTGTCTCCAGAAATACATATAAATGGCATAGAAAAGGCAGCATATACCTTCTTATCAAATGTAAGGGTAGCCTTCAGGCACATGGACAAGGAAATGTTCAAAAATATTTATGTAACCTATTTGAGGCCAAAACACGAATATGCAGGCCTCTTTTGGAATCCGTACTTGAAAAAGCACATCGCTAAGCTTGAAAAAGTTCAAAGACATGCCACGAAACTTGTGCCAGAAATGCGTAATCTCAGTTATGATGAGAGGCTGAGGGAATTAGACTTACCATCACTCGAAGCTAGAAGATTGAGGGGGAATATTGTGACAGTCTTTAAATCCCTTCATGGTTATGATACAGTGGATAAGGATCGATATTTTGATATGGCAGGCTCTAGAACTACAGGTCATAGTTTGAAGCTTCGTAAGAAAACTTCTTTGCACGATGTTAGGAAATACTTTTTCAGTGTAATAGTAGTTGATAACTGGAACTGGCTAAGCGAGGAGGTAGTTAATGGTATTTCAAGCAATAGTTTTAAGGACAGGTATGATAAGTATCAATAAGTAGTAAATGGAACCGATCAGGAGAAGGGAAGATACAAGCTTTGGGCTCTTTCCAGTAAACACAATTAGGTAATCACAATTAGGTATTCACATACATACATAATTTTCGTTACAGAGTTCTTCCAGACAAAGGGGAGATAAAGAAGATAATGACAGAAGATCAAGGGATGGGGCCTCATTAAGATTGTTATACACAAATACTGATGGATTAGCTGGTAAGGCAGTAGAACTAAAAGCTGGGATTCACCATAGTAAGGCAGATATAGTATCAATTACAGAGACTAAGTTGAGTGAGGACATAAACAGTGTCACAGTTTTTCCTAAGGGCTTCAGAATACTAAGGGTTGAAAGATCTGAGAGGACTGGTGGAGGGATAGCACTGCTCATAAGTGAAAGGATTCAAGCTGAAGAAATAAACTTGGCTATAGAAAGTGAGTTCAAGGAATTTATTGTTGCTCGCATAAATACTGGGTCAGAGACCATTATAATAACTGTTGTATACAACCCACCAAGGAACCAAAATAGGCTTGAAGTTTATGAGGAAAGTCATGTAGGTACTACTGAAGTCATAAACTCAGTTGTTAACATGGCACGGAAAAAAAAATATAGGATTTTGATTATGGGAGACTTTAATCATAAAGAGATAGATTGGATAAATCTTGACCCACACAGTGGTGAGGACTCATTCGGGGCAAGATTCCTAGATTGCGTACAAGAGAATTTCCTACACCAATATGTAATGGAACCAACAAGGGCCAGGGGTGGGGATGAGCCATCACTACTTGATCTAGTGTTCACAGATAATGTGTTGGATATTGAAAAAATTGAGTAAGAACAACCAATTGGAAAGAGTGACCACTGTGTATTTTGTTGATGGAGTATATCATTGAAGATATTCTTCCTGAGAGTAGAGGCACTGAGGACATGAGGAGGAACTATCCGAAAGGAGATTACATCAAAATGAATGAGCTTTTTGCAGTTATTGAGTGGAGAACCTTATTTTACAACAAATGTGTACAAGAAATGTATGACATCTTTTGTGAGAAATATGGGAATATGGTAGATTGCTGCATACCTGTCACCAAAGTAGGTGTAATTCATGCCAGAGAGAAATGGTTTGATAATGGGTGTAAAAGAGCTAAGGAGTGGAGAGACAAATGCTGGAAAAGGTTTAGGAGGAGAAAAAACATAAATGCATGGCAAACCAACAAAAGAGCAAGAAATGACTACCTAAGTAAAAGGAGAGAGGCAGAGAG
>JAXCGZ010009437.1:255000-282500 GCA_037179515.1 Halocaridina rubra
TTTTCCTCTGATAAAGCTGTGGAAAAGCTTGGGATTTTCTTTAGCCTTCCTGGTGATGTCCCTCTCATAGTCTCTCTCTGCCTCTCTCCTTTTACTTAGGTAGTCATTTCTTGCTCTTTTGTAGGTTTGCCAGGCATTTATGTTTTTTCTCCTCCTATACCTTTTCCAGCATTTGTCTCTCCACTCCATAGCTCTTTTACACCCATTATCGAACCATTTCTCTCTTGAATGAATTACACCTACTTTGGTGACAGGTATGCAGCAATCTACTATATTTCCATATTTCTCACAAAAGATGTCATACATTTCTTGTACAGATTTGTTGTAAAATAAGGTTCTCCAGTCAATAACTGCAAAAAGCTCATTCATTTTGATATAATCTCCTTTCGGATAGTTCCTCCTCATGTCCTCAGTGCCTCTACTCTCAGGAAGAATATCTTCAATGATATACTCCATCAACAACACACAGTGGTCACTCTTTCCAATTGGTGGTTCATACTTAATTTTTTCAATATCCAACACATAATCTGTGAACACTAGATCAAGTAGTGATGGCTCATCCCCACCCCTGGCCCTTGTTGGTTCCATTACATGTTGGTGTAGGAAATTCCCTTGTACGCAATCGAGGAATCTTGCCCCGAATGAGTCCTCACCACTGTGTGGGACAAGATTTATCCAATCTATCTCTTTATGATTAAAGTCTCCCATAATCAAAATCCTACATTTTTTTTCCCGTGCCATGTTAACAACTGAGTTTATGACTTCAATAGTACCTATATGACTTTCCTCATAAACTTCAAGCCTATTTTGGTTCCTTGGTGGGTTGTATACAGCAGTTATTATAATGGTCTCTGACCCAGTATTTATGCGAGCAACAAGAAATTCCTTGAACTCACTTTCTATAGCCAAGTTTATTTCTTCGACTTGAATCCTTTCACTTATGAGCAGTGCTATCCCTCCACCAGTCCTCTCAGATCTTTCAACCCTTAGTATTCTGAAGCCCTGTTTATGTTCTCACTCAACTTAGTCTCTGTAATTGCTACTATATCTGCCTTACTGTTGTGAATCCTATCTTTTTATTCTACTGCCTTACCAGCTGATCCATCAGCATTTGTGTATAACAGTCTTAATGAGGCCCCATCCCCTGATCTTCTGTCATTATCTTCTTTATCTCCCCTTTGTCTGGAAGAACTCTGTAATGAAAATTTTTCTTCTCTTCTTCATTTCTTTCATCATTTAACCTTCTTGCCTCTTGCAACAAGTTTTTGATCTTTCCCATCTCTTCCTGTGTTCTGTATCGTCTAATGAACACTTCTTTGAATTCTTGAAGGTCTTTTAGACTTTTTTTTTCAACAATATTTCCCTACATGTTTCCCCTCTCTCAAAGGTTACTTTTGTTGGTCTCGGCTTTCCTTCCCTCAAATATTTACCTAGTTGGTGTATGTTTACAATATCCTCAGGACCACATACTACTCCAAGCTTTCTTATCAGGTCTACAACCCTAGCTTTATTTTCTTCAAGTCTCCCCTGCCATTTTGGCTCTTGGGATTCGCTTATGCCTGAGATTACCACTGTCTTCTCCTTGTCAAGTGCCTGTCTGATGAGTGGGTTTGCCCTTTCCATCACAACGTCTTTCATTTTTTCGATTACTGTCTCTTTATAGTCAACTGTTTGTATGTTTCCCAGTGCCACCACCTTTACAGCCTCTTTTCATGGCATCATTTTCCATATTCAGCTCCTGGAACTCTTTTCTGAACTGTTCAATGTTTTCCTTAATCTGGACATTCCAAGCAGCAATCTCGTCTCTCTCAGAAGAGAGCAGTGAACTAACATCTAATTCCTTTAGGTTGTCATTCAGCTGTTTGTTTTTATCTTCTTGTTTAGAAATTCTAGATTCTAGTTGACTCTTTTCCCCTTCGAGCTTCTTTATTCTTTTTTCTAGTTCCTTTCTCTCCTGCCCTTGTGCTTTATTTGCTTCCTCCAAAGATCTTATTTGCTCTCTGAGTGTTTCATTCTCTTTCATTTCTCCATCCATATTCCGAATTTTATCATCAAGGCTTATAACAATTTCCTCTAAATTCTTGATTTTCTGTTTAAGTCTCCTAATGGCTACCCCTCCTACCGACCCATGGATGGGAGAGGTTTGGGACAGAGATGGCGTCATTTTTATGTTCTCCCTCTCACAGAATATAGAAAGAAGATGAGAAAGAGAAAAAAAAAGAAAAAAACTTTTAATTAAGCTTCACACAGAATTTTTATATCTCCATATAAGTGCTATTTAGTGACTCAGTTTATCTCTTTTCTGGTAACACACATCTTAACTTAAAAACTTGACCATGGTAAGTTAAGGATAAAAAGAAAAAAAAATGCAACAAAACAAAAGTCAAACCTGAAGGAAAAATTCGAACCTGTGTCTGAGGTGGCACCCACCTGTTTCTGCTATATATTCCTCCTAACTGTTAAACTCACTTGCTAACCAAGATATGTTATCACAGGATTAGACTTTACATTTAACTCAATATATATACAAAATTATTAAAAAAAAAATAGTAAAAGAGAAAGCTAAAAGAAAAGCAAAAAAAAAATGAAGAAAATAAGACAGCTGTACTACTTGGCAACTTAACTCAGTACTGTTGACAGGTGGATATTTGTTTTTTTTTTTTATTGTTCAATTATTTCGTGTATCAAACTAACTAACAAGTTAATATAAATGGGAAGGATACTGATTTTAACAATATATGGAACCACAGGATCAGGTAAACGGCTTAAGAGCTTTCCCCACTTTACACAAAAAATTAGGTAATGTGATGTGATGGCTTCACCTCTGGCAACTCTTCTAAATTTCCTTCAAGGCAGAACTGGACGGCAGCTTCTCTCTCCCCTCACGAAAATGTTCTCAATTTTTTTTCCTTTAATATTTTGGACAGTCTCGTCATACAACAAATATAAGTTTTGTACTCACAATACTCTGCAGGATTTCAGATTTAGGGAAATTTTTGGTAAAGTTTTCCACTAAGCATTTAGTCACTCGAAACACAAGTAAAAATTTAAGAGGAGCAGTTCCGTGTGTCACTGAACGCGCGGTGTGTGTGTGCTGGATGGTGGTGTGAGTCTGAGTGTTGAGTGGGGTGGTGGTGTTAGCCTGAGTGTTTTGTGAGTAGGTAGTGGGAGTGCATGTAGGAGCAAGAAAGGGAAGAGGTGTAGCTTATGTGCTTGGAGAATGGTTACTGTTGTGTGTGATAATGATGATGATGATGATGAACCTTTATTTCCATTATACAATGGGTATTCGTCAGCCGGGGCAAGCCCCAACCCCCCACTGTGGTGCCCAAACACAGCAGTAACCTGCCAGTAAACAACTTAAACTCTCGATCTTGGACGGGAACCAATCTCTCAACCTCGTGAATGCGAAGCCAACGCGTTACCACTGTACTCCCAGGCTGCATCTGGGGAGGGCAGAGGGGGAAGGATGCCAAGGATTGGAGGTAGGAAGAGGAGCAAGAATGAAGGTTGAGGTGCTGCAGTTAGGGAGAGGAGTAGAGGCTGGGTTTCTGTGAGGGATCCTCTTCAGCCTCTCAGGACAATGGATGTTCCAGGTGTGGTGGAGCCCCAGGCAGTTAGGGCACCTGGCTATGGTCTCTTTCTTGGCTTTGAATTTGGCAAGGCATTGGTCAATTACATGCCTTCCACTGCAGATTGCGCATCTGATAGAGAAGTGGCATGTCTTACAGTGGTGGTCAAAATGTTGGCAGTGAAAGCAACGAAGGGGTTCAGGATTGTACTCTCTAGGAGTTTTAATTTGTCCCATATGCCTAGGTTGACTTTGGCTGGAGGAGGTTTGCAGATGTGGACCAGTACCTGCTTGGAGGGGACTGATTGTCCTTCAGTTTTGAAGGTGCAGCAGCTGGCAGAAGTGTTATAGCTTTGCTTTGTCAGGAGATCTACTAACAAAGCAAGTGGGAAGTTCAGAAAGATGAACTTCCTGATTCTCTGAGATGGGCACATCTCAGATAGATGAAGCGAGCTGAGAGAGTGGATCTTCCCAACGGCTTCGGAGGAGTTGGGGTGGATTATAAATTCACCCTGGAGGTTGGGCCTAATGAGGCACCCAAATTCGGTGAGCTGATCCTCCTGCTCACGAGGGAGTGTGTAGCCCTCAGCAGGAGTAGTGGTCTGTACCTTAAATTTAGTGAGATTCTCTCTTGCAGCAGTGGGTCTTGGGGCTGGGGAAGAGTTGGGGAGGCAGAACTCTCCTGGCTACTGCCTAAGGTGGTCCTTTACCTCTTCTTCTTCCCAACAATAATCCAACCCTCCTGGGGATGGTCAAGCTTCATACCCCCCTCTGGGGTGAGCAGGTGGGTCGGGCAAAGGCGTGACTAGAAACTAGTCATGTAGACACAGTGCAATTTTACACTTTTATTTTATCTTTAATAACTGTATAAAGCACTCAAACACTTTTCACTTAACACACTTTGAAATAACTAATTTAACAGTCCTTGCTGCTATTAAGAGTGGGAGTTTAAATGTAAATAACACAATAAGCACTGAATGCACTACACTGAATTGAACACACAATTCTGTAGATTTGGCTGAAAAAGAAACCTGAAAAAGAAAGAGGGAATTAGGGGTTGAATTAGCAATATTCTGCAGTAAAATGGTAATTATAATAAAGGTCTATTTGATTTATTTCACACTTCTTCAAAAAAAAAACGAAAATAGAAACGGATTTCTGATGTCTATACCTTTCCTAACAAAGGAAAGGAGCGGTGGGAGTAAACTAGTTTTCCTGGTAGGTGAAAATTCGGTTTCTAGCTGGGTAACAGCTAATAGGAGGATGTCTGACTGCTATGAGAGCTGGATCCAGACTGCGAGTATATGCAAAAGCTGTACTGGGGAGATTTTATAAAACCCGAACACCTAATAGTTGGGTTAAACCTAAGGAAGGTGATAAGAATCTGACTATTATTTAGTAGGTCTATTGGTACCCAACTAGTGGTTACTCATCATTCTGACAAATAGTAATAAATTTTATTATATGGCTTATTAAAAGTTATGATACTAATACTTATACAAAAAAAAACATATTTATTAATATGTACAAACTCCAACATAAAGAAATTACATGAAATAAAAAATTATATTAAATGAAGAAAATAAACAACATGATATGGTATTTAACATTACCAATATTTATGACATTTGCAATGCTGACTAACATTACCGATGAACGGTAAATAATTCAACTGAGCAAGGATCCATTTTGACATCATACAGACGGTAGATATGGTTCTTATGATTACATCATGCTACAGCCTAAATTCAGACAAGCTCAGAGTCATTATTAAATAATGCCACTATTATTAATAATCAAATTCTTAGTATTATGAATCAAGTAAGTAGCAAAATAAAGCAAATGATAATCAAGCAGAAAATCTTTTACATTTAAAATATCTTTAAATTTAAGTAATTTCGTATTCAATATCTAGCATCATTACAAGTCCATTGTGCTGGTTAGAAGTACGGAAAGCACGTTTTCACTTGCATGGCAAATTTAAATATCACATAAATATAATGTTTTGTAATGTCATATAACATTAACTGTAGCGATATTACTTATTATTCTATGAAAATAGAAGTAAATATATTGTAAGGTCAGTGGCCATGTTAATGATAAAATACGAGCAATTATGTGGGGATTAAAATGACAACGCAAAATTTGAATTCTCAGACTAAGAGGTTTTATTTACACTAAGGGTTTTACAAAATCACTGCTAGAGCTCAGAACAAATAGACAATACCGCATAGATATGCATATATAAATATACTATCAATTACATGAGATATAACTATAAAAAAATATATGGCAGATCTAAGTAATGAACAAAATAAGTATTTAATAACGATTAATGGTGCACTAATGTTTATTTTGTAATACACAAACTCAACACCCCCCTCCTTAACTTTTCCATTTTACCTGTGGTGATCTATCACACACAGTTTCATTATTTTATACCTTGTGTGTGTATGTTTTTTTTTTTACCATAAGTAGTATTGTTGTTGTTGTTGTTTGAGGTTAAAGCCAACCTTGTGTTGGCACGGGCCCTTGTTCAAAGAACGGCCCGTAGGTTAGAGGTTATACCTCTTGGTTTGTTTTATCACCTTGGTGGTTCGAAAGTTTCCAAGGTGGTGAGATGTGTGTCTATGTTGTCAAGTATTTCCTTAACAATTTTGGCTGCATGAACTGTCGCATTGGTGTGTTGTGGTTCCATGTTTAATCCGTTCCTTAAGCTGTTTGTCTTTGGACATTCTAAAAGATAATGCAGCAGGGCCTTATCAGTTATCTTTTGACAGTGTGCACACTCTTTTCTGGGGTTCTCAATGATTTCCCAGCAGCATTTGTAGCCTAGCCTGAGTCTAGCTATCATGACAGCCAGACTCCTTGGGGTGTATTTGGATACCGGTGAGGGCTCAAGCTTTGTTGCTTCCCTGTACCACGTGGCAGAGTAGGAGCTTTTGTTGACCCAGTAGTTGTGGTTTTCCTGCTTTGATCTCTGTAGTGCCTGCTTGGTTTTTGATTTGTATTGTTGAAGACTGGGTTGTATAGATTGCTGTATGCTGTGGCATAAGACGGCATCCTTGGCAAGTTGATCGGCCTTGTCATTTCCAGGGATGTTGATATGGCTGGGTATCCAGTTGATGGTTACCGGTCTTCTTTGTTCTTGATGTTGCACTAGCAGTGTTTGGACCGTGCTGATTAGGTTGATGTTTTCTTTGAACTTCTGCTGCTGTAGTGCTTGGACAGAGGAGAGTGAGTCGGTGTGTATCGTAACAGGTCCTTGTCCTTTTTCAATTGAGTTGTGCAGAGCCATTTTGATGGCAAATAACTCAGTTTGCAGAGTGGAGCAGGAGTCTGAAAGTCTCCAGGAGGCTGTAAAACTCTCCGAGTAGACTGCCGCTCCAGTTGCAGGGATACCAGCATTGACAGTACCATCTGTGTAATAGGAGACGCCTTCTGCTTGGTTGGTTTCAGCGATGGCAGCTAGAGCTGCTTCATGCAGTTGTATCTTTGAACAGGCTTTCTTACTATCAGGAAGACTAGTGGTGTTGAATTTTGCAGGGTGTGCTCTCCATGGGACTAGCGGCTTGTAGTTGGTGCAGGGCTTGTCTAAGTTTATTCTTGCCAGTTCAGATGCCATGTTGCATTTGTGAATACTTTTCAGAAGGTGGCCGGCATAGCTGTTTGGGATAGGGAGGTCAGGATGTTTGTTGAGGGCATCTTTCAGCCTTGTTTGCGTGTGGGATTTCCTTTCGGATAGCAGAGCCTTTGTTATGGAGTTGGTGTTGGAAACGTTTATCCAGCTATATAAGGGAGGTAGATTTGTTTCCATTTGTAGGTTGCATATCCTGGTCCACATAGGAGCCCCCAGCATGTAACGCATGGCGTTGTTCTGGATCACTTCAATGGTGGAGATTTGTTGTGCATTGAGGTTGGCTAGGGTTGGGGCGCTGTAGGTAATCAGGGATCTAATGGTGGCTGTATAAAATTTCCTTAGGACCTGAATACCTGCTCCTTCTTGGAGAGATGTCATATATCTCATAGGGGTTAGTCTGCTGTGAGCTCTTTCTCTGAGATATGTGATCTGAGGTTTGAAGGTGAGATGCCTGTCTATGTAAACTCCTAGATACATGAATGTATCCACCCACTCTATGTTTCCATTGGCTAGGGTGATCGGGGCTAGTGGTACTGGAGTTTTTACGGCCATAGCTTTTGTTTTGTTTCCGTTGATTTTGAGCCCCAGCTCCTTGCTTTTCTGATGGAATAGGTCTACTGCTTTTTGAGCGCTGGCTAATCTATTGCCTCCTCTGCTGATGAAGACTACATCGTCGGCATAGATGAAGATGTCTACTCCTTGGGGTAGTTGAAGTTGAAAGAAGTTCTCCATCAGTACATTGAAAAGCAGTGGACTGAGGATGCCTCCTTGTGGGGTACCATTTTCTAATTTCTTGTAAGTTGATAGATGCCTTTGGAATTTTACTCTAGCCTCTCTGTTTCTGACATGGTTTGAGACCCAACTTAGTAGATGTCCCTTAACTCCCTTTTTTGCTAGGGAGCTCAGGATGGCTGCAGGATTAGCCAGTTCAAAAGCCTTCTCAAGATCTAAGAAGACTACAACTGCGGCCTTGTTGTTAATGCAGCTGAGGACATCCATAATGCACTGTGTGGTGCCTACATTATCTCTGTAGGCATACAAGTGAGGGTGTAAGGGGCCTATTTTGAATTTTAATCTTTTAAGCACCATTTTTTCTGCTGTTTTTTCTAAACAGCTTAGTAGCGATATGGGTCGTGGATTCGTTGGGTCTTTGGGTTTTGGGATAGGCTGAATATCCTGTTGACTCCAGATTTTTGGCCACACCCTTAATAAGTAAGTGCTGTTTGTCAGATGGAGGTAGGCGGCTTCACCTGCAGTGCCCATGTTGTTAATCATTGAGTAGGTGATGCCGTCTGCACCAGGGGCTGTGTCTTTCCCTCTATGTTTGGTGTTTCTGAGTTCTTGAGAGGTGAAAGGTGCATCTGTCTCATCTTCTAGATCGCAGGCATGATTTATGATGTCCCATCTTTGTAGCCTTAGGTCATTTTGGATTCTAATTGTGCTTGGTGGAAGTTGTTGGGTTGCTGAGCGGCTGGAAAACGTGTCTGCAAGTCTTTCAGCTTCCTCCATTGGTTTTGGATGCGTGGGTATTTTGGTTGATTTTTTTCCGGACACTCTCCTGAGCATTTGCCATAGCTCTGTGAGGTTGGTGTGCTGGTTTAGGTTGGCACACCATTCAAGCCATTTGTCAGTCCGGATTTTTGAGACAGTCTTGTGGGTGTCTGTGACCACTTCCCGAAGTACTGCTCTATTAGCATCTGTGGGTCTTTTCCTATATAGCTTCCTGACCCTATTTAATCTTTGGTTGGCTTCTTTCACTTCTTGACAGTAGTACCATGCATCTTTATATTCCCTTTTTGGTGGTTTGTGTTTTGGTATGGCATCATCGGCTGCTTTGTGGAAGGCGGAGATGAAATCTTGTGCTAGGATGTTGATGTCTTCGGGTGCAGTGTAATTTGCATGCCACTGTGTTAATGATTGCTGAAATTTTGTCCAGTTTGCCAAGTTTTGATTCCACTTGGGAGGAGGAGGTGGAATAGGTGGAAGTTTAGGCAGTTGGATGCCTGTTTGAGTGGCATAGTGATCACTCATGAGGTGAGGATGTATGCTCCAGTCAGTGTGGGGAGAGAGGGAGGAGGTTATGAAGGACAGGTCTAGTCTTCCTCCTCGTACATGTGTTGGAACCCCACTGTTTATAAGATTGATGTTGGGGAATTCGTCCAGAAGATGAGCAATATGTTCGCCGTCATCATTATTTGGCCTTATTGAGTTTAGAATTGTATGATGGGCATTGAAATCGCCACCTATGAAGGATGGCTCCTCAGCAGCAGTTGCAAAGAGCTCTCCACCCTCTAAGAGGCCGTTTATATGCTTGTATATGTTGTATATTGTTAAGTTTTGGTTTAGAAGCTGTATTCTGACAGCCTGGATCTCCACGTTTTCCCCGCAGCTTGGAGGGTTGATGTTGGTGGCTGGGATGCAGTTTTTGACTAGAGTTATTAGTCCTCTATTGGTATGGTTGTCTGATGGTATTGTGAACGCTTTGTATCCTGTGAAGTTGAATCCTTTTTGTTCTTTGAACAGCGTTTCTTGTAGAAGGATGACGTCAAAATCTCCTTCCTTGGCTGCTGATTGCAGGGAGGCATACTTGGGTTTGATCCCACAAACATTCCACTGCAAAATCCTTATGGAGTCAAAACTTTGCTGTAGAGTTCCGAGGTGGTCTGTTCCCGTTCCTGCTCCCTCCTTGCGAGGCGGGGATCGCGAGATGGAAGGACCGGGAATTGGTTGATGCTGTGCATCAGGGGGGGTTGGCTGGTGGCCACATGACCCTTGGGTAGGTTTTCGTTGGTTGTTCTTCTTGGTGCAGGTTGAGGAGATGGGGTGGTTTCTGTTCGGGCTCTTGGCCCATTTTCGGTCCGAGCAGCTGGCTCTTGAGGTGCTGGGCAGGCCTGGGCAGGATAAACTGAGGTCCTGGCTACTGGTTCGGGGGTGTGGGTTCTTGCCTTGTACATAAGTTTGTCCAGTGCTCGGCTCAAAGAGCTTTGTTCCAGCTGGAAGTTTAACAGTTCTGCTAGCTGGTTGGCGAATCCTTGAAGCAGTGTTCGAAGTTTGTCCTCCTTTATTGTAATGGTGCATGACTCCGCTGGAGGTGTTGTCTGAGTAGCTCGGTGAGAAGGCCTGGGGTTTTGTTGAGGCTTTGGAGTTTTCTGGGTAGGTGGTTTTGCCAATGGTTTTTCTAGATTCAGTCTTCTCCTTGGAGGACGAGGGGTTCTCTGAGGTTGGGGCCTGTTTTCCACCACAGGTGCTACGACTTGCCTTGGAACTAGGTTTGTCATAGTGGTTCTGAGTGGTTGTTTGGGTGGTTGAGGCTTCTTGGCAGGTTGAGAGACGGTTTTGGGCCGAGTTGTAGTTTGAATGCGGCTTAATCTCATTGGGCATTTGGGGTTCCACGCATGATGGTTCCCCTTGCGGTTTGGGCATCTTGCTGTGGTTGCTTTGCCCTCCTTGTGCGCTTGGACACACTTTTCCGTGCTGTGTCTTCCACTGCAAACGGCACAGACTTCTGGAAGGGTGCATTGGGTTTTGTGATGTCCGAATCTCTGGCAATTGAAGCATCTTAGTGGTTCCTTGATGAAGGGTTTGGTGGAGAAGGACCCCCAGATGCCCAAATTCACCTTTGCTGGAACTCGGCCCTTGAAGGTGGCTACTATCGTCTGAGTTGGCTGCCCAGTCTTGCTTGTTTGCCTGGTAGCTTCCATGATGTACGGAAGCTCTAAAAGTGGAGCCATATCCATCACTATTGGGTAGTTGGCTATGACTGCCATGCAGGATTTTTCTCCTGGAATTAATTCCTGCATGAAAACGTGGCGAGATGTCTTCAGGTATTGGTAGGCTTCTTGGTCTCTCGGGGTCAGTATCCATTGTCCCTGTAAGTTGGGCCGTGCAGTCATATTGATTCCTGGTTTTGTTTGCTGTATCAGTTTCACAGCCTGGTAGTTGGTGGAAGGGTCTTCGCTCATGATTTTGAATTTGTTGAATCCCTGTTGTGGTCGAGTGTTTCCTTGGATTTGGTTTGAGGCTTGGGTTGGAGTCTTTGGAGAGTTCCGGTCGTTTTTCCTTTTCCTCTGTACAGTGGTCCATTCTTCGCTGCAGTCTTCTTCCTCGCCAACTGGCGGGCTTAGTTGCCTTTTGCGATCCATTCTGCATTCAGTTTTCTCCACCTGAGAACTTCCAGCAGCAGACATAGATCAGTTAAAGGTTGAAGGCAAAAAATTTATGAAAAATATATTTTTCACTAAGGAGATTTCAATGCGATAACCGATAATGATCCGCAAAATACGTCGAGTTAAATGGTTTTATTATTGATATTTCGGTTAAGATTGCTAAAGTTAAATGTTTTTTAAAGTTTTGGGAGAACAAAGGGGGAGGAGGAGGTCCTACCTATCCTATAAGTAACTAGTCCACTCCTAGAGCAGACGTTTTACCAGCAGAAGGAAGTGCCCCAGAGGATTGAAAGGTGGATTCCACCTTTCACTCTAGTAGTCACAAAACCTTCTACTGGGGAGGGGAGGGAGTTGAGGGGGGTTGGGCCTAAGGGAACTGAAGGTTCCCTCCTATCAAAAGGTGGGCTTATGGGAGGCGCCCTTGCTAAGCTAGTTTTCCCTAACAGTTCCTACTCCACCTTGCAATAGACTGCGATAGGTGGGGCGATGAACCTGTCTGATTCAGTCGGAGTTTTTAGACCACAAGGGCTACCGTATATCCACAGACAGGCCGGGGTTAGTAGGTGAAAGGGTTAGTCTCCTGATAGATAGGGTCTATCAGGAGAGGAGGTGTCTTCCGATAGATAGGGTCTATCAGAAGGGGTGGTGTCAAACCAGATAGACAGAGTCTACCAAAAGGTGTTTTTTCACTCGATAGATAGGGTCTATCGGCAGTTGCTTCGTGCCTCGATAGACAGGGTCTATCAGCAGAGGTAGAGATGTCTTTCCAGTTGAATTCAGGTCACGTTGGCTTAGGTTTAAATATTCAAACACTGGGGGATGAATAAAAACAACCCTTCTGAGCAGCAGGTAGCGAGGTCGGTAATCCCTGATGGCTATCTCGAAGGTCAAGCAGATCTAGGAGAGCAGCAGAGCACGTCTTGTCACTATCAAGGCTGGGAGAGAAGTGTGCTGTGAAAGTAGTATTACATCAGCCTACATGTATATATTCGTTTGAGAGACTATATTATAACTATCATTTATTTTGTCATTAATTCATTATTTTCTCATGAATAAATGGAATTTGTTTTTAAAGTTAATCTATATCTTAGGAAGTCCTTAATTATGTAAAATATGATAAAAATATATCCCTTTATTTTAGAATGTGATGCTCGTCTGATTTGTTTACAGAACGGATGAGGTCTCTCTCTGAAGACAGCACCAGGTGATGACCTATTGTTAGAGACTCGTAAAATTCGTGTAAATTTACAAGCCTCCCATTTCACCCCTTGGATTAGTGCTGTCGAATTTGTCAAGCAGTGACTGTGCTTCAATATTGTATAAAGTTCTTGGATTTTGAACAATCATTATTTCGATATTAAGTTTTGTTTGTTTTGATGTGTTCAGCAGTCGTGCCTGGAGCTATAACCCTTTGTCATTTTTGTAAAATTCACCTTATTGCCGCCTAAACTAGAGTAAAATTTATCCTTTTCTTTTAAGCTGAAATATTGCTATCCATTATAATAAGTTTTTTTTCAATATATTTTTACATTTTATTGATGAGTCTTTCATTTAAGCCTGGATTTGTGCAGTGTTCAGTTCAATATTATTTAGTGTATGTGTGTCATTAACCAGTGGGAGTTCTCCACTACTATTAAGCAAATATAACTCATGCCCTTCCCCTTTAGTACCGTACAGTTTTTCTGTTACATTTAATTATAAACCAGTAAGTTTTAGCCCAATTTTATTTGAAGTTGGTTGAGTAAATATTATTGCATGCGGTAGCCTGCAAAAACTGAGAGTAGACTATTCATTAACCAGGTGAAAGAAGGCATTCTGGGAATAGTCACCACATATTCTAGTTTTTCCGGTCCTTCGAACCAGATTAAGCCTAGCCTAGCTAGCATACTTTACTACATTTACTGAATGAAATTTATGAACTTTGATATTAAAACACTGTACATAGATCCATGGCATATTTTTTTTTATATCACTGCTGATGTCGAATTCTTTAATCCAAGGGAAGGTTTGGATTAGCTATTTGAATACATGCGTGTACAATCAAGTGTACCTAAGATATAGATACTATAATCCTAGTAAATTTAGGTATTAGTTTAGTTTGGCCAACTAGCCAAAATTATTGTGATTTGTAAAAGGTAAAGATTAATCCAGCAAGATGTCTTTACCATCAATCGATGAAAGTAAAACGTTTGAACTTTACAAGGTTGTAACCGACGATCTGATAGCTATGCTCAATTCTATAGAACATGACCTTAAAGCGTCTCCTCCACCATCCTTACGGTTGTTACAGTTTTCAGAAGCAGAACTTACAAAGTTATGAGTCCATTGATGTACATTGGACAGCTAGTCAAGATGCTATTGATAGTACCAGAGCTTAGCCAAGTTTCTAGAGAGCACAGAACTCTGCAACGCAATGCCTATAAAGTACTAATACAAATTAAGTCGGCTATAGATGATCATTTGTCCTTTGGTAGTCAAGCACAAGCTACAACTAGTCAACCTCCTAGTCAGACAGTAGTACCTGCTAGACTCCTTCCACACCCTAAGTTGCCTGAGATTAAGATTCCTAAATTTGATGGTCAGTTGAGTCAGTGTTTTTTGGGATTCCTTTAGTAGCTTAATTGATAGTCGTCAAGACATTGAGCCAGTATTGAAAGTTAGCATGCTCAGATCTTATTTGAGAGGCAAAGCTTAGAGAACCATTGAAGGTCTTCCCATAACTAGTGGTAATTACAGTATAGCATTAAGTTTGTTGAGAAAAAGCTTTGCTGACAATGACCTTTTGTTGCAACAATTACATTTAGATTTGATGAACATCAAACCCCCTGAACATAATTTAACTGAGTTGACTGAAATTCTGTTAACATTTCAACGTTTGTTGATGCAAATAGAGGGTGTAACCCAAGTACCTTGTGATGACTGCCTAATAAAAGACATAATTGCTAAGAAACTTAGTCCTAAAACTTTAGAGTACCTTTTTAATAAGTACAGTACTTATACTTTGACTATTACACAATTGAAGGATGGTAGTGGACACCTTATCAGTGTCATGGAATGTTCTCATATTCTCTCTGATCAGTCTAGGAGTAAGCAAGGTTCACATTCTGATGCACATTCCAAAACTAAAGTAGTAGTTAGTCAGAATTCTAGTACAAATTCTAATCATAGGTTTAGTACAGTACCTAAACAAGTACTTGTGTCCCAGACTCAAAATAAGTCTAATTCGTCATCTAGTAATTCAAGTACTTGGAACAAACCTTGTCTCTTTTGTAAGGATATTCATAATACTAAGTTTTGTTCTAATTGCACAACTCATGAAGCCAGCAAGAACAGAGCTAGAGAGTTAGAACTATGTTTTGTGTGTATGCAGAAAGGCCATAGAGTCTCACAGTGTAGAGAGACGACTGAGTGTAGAAATTGTAATGGCAAACATCATACCTTTCTCTGCATAAAACTAACCAACCGTAGTACTGCAGTTAATCAAGTGTCAGTTGCGACTAATGCCCCAACAGTTTTTAATAATGGAACTAACCTTAACAGTAACATTCCCACTAATCAAGTAGTAGTGGATGATAAGCTTAGAATCCTGTCAGGAAGAGATGACAGTGTCGCTAATTCTGTTCAAACGGATGTCCAGACTAATAAGGTTCCACTTCCTTCAGTAGCACTTCCTACAGCAATTGTTAAGATTTCTGGTGCTGGGGTACATGAAACAGTTAGGATGTTTTTAGATACCGGTGCTCAACGGTCTTTCATTCATTCTGCAGTAGTAAAGTGCCTTAAACTTAGTCCAGTGTTTTGTATCTCACTTAAACTGACTTCATTTGGTAAATAAGCCAAAAACATTTCGTGTGATGTCGTTCGTGTTGTAGTACGCATTGGTACACAACGTATTCCGATTTATGCTGTCGTCTATGATAAGGTTAACACTACGTTATATGTATCTGGCATTGCTAGTGTTGCAGAAACACTCAGCAAAAAGGGGATCAAACTTGCAGATCCTAACATTGATTCTGATGTGATTAGTGCTGATTGGTGCTGATAATTGGTGCTGATTACTATTCTAGATTTGTGACCAACCGTACTTTCTATTCCGGAATTACACTTTTGTCTAGTCCAGCAGGTTCGATTATCTTTGGACCTATGCCAAAGTGGGCAATTAGTTCTCAGTCAGTTAGCACAGATAATGGGCAACATGTGCTTTGTGCTCGTGTAGGAGTACAAACCCTTGAGTCCGAAGTTCAGAACCTTTGGAATTTAGATGTTATTGGTATTAAGAATGAAACTTTAATGCCTGAGGAAGTACAATCAGTGAGTCATTTTGAGTCCACTTGCCAGAAGGCAGACAATCAGTATTTTGTGGAATTACCCTTTAAGGGCACTGAGAGACCAGCAACTAACTATAAAAGAGCTTATGGTCAGCTCATGTCACTAGCTAAATTCTTTGCAACTCGTCCAGAACTTTATGGACAATACTCAGAGATTTTTAATGAGTACATTGATTTGGGATTAATTGAGAAAACTCATAACCCTTCAGTTACAGACGGATTGACTCATTACTTACCTCATCATCCAGTCTACAAGAATTCTCCTACCACTCCTATTAGAGTAGTGTTTAATGCTTCTAGTAGGGCTGATTCAAAATCAAAGAGTCTGAATGAATGTTTACTGACAGGCCCAAGCCTAACCCATAAACTTGTTGATTCACTCATTGAATTTTGCACTAACCCTGTAGCTGCTGTATCAGACATTTCCAAAGTCTTCTTACGTATAGGCATTTTACCAAACTGCAGAGATTTCTGTAGATTCTTGTGGTTCAAGGATGAAACACCCCAGAAGGTAGTTACCTATAGATTTAAAGTAGTACTTTTTGATGCAACACCATCTCCCTTTTTGCTTCAGAAAACACTCACATATCACTTGGAGACACATTCACATCCAGTAGCTAAATCTCTGATCTCTCATTTCTATGCAGATAACTTTGTTTGTACCTATTCAGACTCTGAACAGTTAAAAACAGAGTATCCCATTGTAAATTCTACTTTAGCAGAAGCCTCTATGCCATTACAAGGTTGGGTGAGTAATGATGTAAAATTTAATGATGAAGTAGGTGTTAATCATGACCAATTGGATCTGAATAACATAAATGTTTTTGGAATTTCTTGGAATGTTGTAAATGATGAAATCAAATTGTACTCCAGTAAGAAAGTGTGCAAGGAGGAGTGTGTGCATCATCAAATCACCAAGAATTCAGTTGTATCTGTGATTGCTAGTGTATTTGATCCTTTAGGATTGTTATCACCAATCTTGATCAAGGGAATTTCAAAATTATGGGGATGAACCTTTGCCAGAACCTTTAGTACAAGAATTTTCAGTTATTTGCAGAGATTTGAATCAGATGTCAACCATTCAATATCCTAGATTTGTAATTGTCCCTGGTGTATCAGATTTGCACATATTTTGTGATTCATCTAAAGTAGCTTATGGATTAGTTGCATATGCTGTGGACTTAAGAAGCAAATCTAGTGATATCATTATGAGTAAAGTAAGAGTATAACCAAATCCTCCACTCACCCTTCCTAAGTTAGAGTTACTCTCACTTACTTTAGCCTCAGCATTGGCTCAGATACTCTTGTCTAATAAGAAATTAGCATTCAAAGGTTGCACTATATGGTGTGACAGTGAAGTTGCCATTAATTGGGTGTATCATGATTCATCATCAGATGTTTTTGTGAGAAACAGAGTGTGTGAAATTCGAAATTTGCGATCTAAGTTTGATTTGAACATTTTACATGTCCCATCTAGAGAGAATCCTGCAGATATATTGACCAGAGGTGTTAGTGTATCAAAGTTGAATAGCAATGTCATGTGGAGATATGGACCTTCATTTTTGCTTAATCCATCAGAATATCCACAACAGAAAGAGTTCAATGTTAATTCTACAGTAGTGTATGAGATTTTAACAGAACCTAATGTTAATGAACCCATACTTCCTCATTTTGAGATGAGTAAATATTCATCTCTTACTAAAGTTATGAGAATAATGTCATATGTAAAGCAGTTCTGTAATCATTATTTCAACGACAAGTTCAGGTTGAATACTCTTCATGCTTGTATTGGATTAGCCCAGTTGCAAAGTTTTCCTACTTTATTTGCATTTTTGAAACGACCTGAGCAAATTGCTAAACCAGCTTCAGAACTCATCAATTTAGTCAAACAATTAGCTTTACATTTGAATGAAGATCAGTTAATTTGTTGTGGCAGTAGATTACAGAGTTCAGATCTATCTCCTAAAGCACAATTTCCAATTTACTTACCTGGCAAACATCCATTGGCCAACCTTATAATAGTTTATCATATTCAACATCATCATTGTGGATTAGGACAAATGTTGTCAGGACTTAGGAAACAGTTTGGATCTCTAAATGTAGAGTTATTGTGAAGAAAATATTAAAACCATGTATTTTGTGTAAAAAGACAGTTGGCAAGACGATCTCTCAACAAGGTCCCCCTCCTTTACCAGAGGAAAGAGTCAGATTTGTTAGACTCTTCAACTCAGTTGGAGTAGGATAGGTTGTCAATGATGCCTTTGAATTTTCTGTTTTTGTTCTACACTTTATTATGTTTGTACATGTGATTTATTTAGCTTCCTACCCTTTTTGAGGGGAGAGTGTGGTGATCTGTCTATCACACACAGTTTCATTAGTTATACCTTGTGTGTGGGTTTTGTTTTTTTTTTTTTGTAATACCATAAGTAGTTTTGCATCAGCCTACATGTATATAGTCGTTTGAGAGACTATATTATAACTATCATTTATTTTGTCATTAATTCATCATTTTCCCATGAATAAATGGAATTTGTTTGTAAATTTAATCTAAATCTTAGGAAGTCCTTAATTATGTAAAATATGATAAAAATATATCCCTTTATTTTAGAATGTGATGCTCGTCTGATTTGTTTACAGAACAGACGAGGACTCCCTCTGAAGACAGCACCAGGTGAGAACCTATTGTTAGAGACTCGTAAAATTTGTGTAAATTTACGAGCCTCCCATTTCACCCCTTGGACGAGTGCTGTCGAATTTGTCAAGCAGTGACTGTTTCAATATTGTATAAAGTTCTTGGATTTTGAACAATCATTATTTCAATATCACGTGTTGTTTGTTTTGATGTGTCCAGCAGTCGTGCCTGGAACTATAACTCTTTGTCATTTTTTGTAAAATTCACCTTATTGCCGCCTAAACTAGAGTAAAATTTATCCTTTTCTTTTAAGCTGAAATATTGCTCTCCATTATAATGTTAAGTTTTTTCAACATATTTTTACATTTTATTGATGAGTCTTTCAATTAAGCCTGGATTTATTCAGTGTTCAGTTTAATATTATGTAGTGTATGTGTGTCATTAACCAGTGGGAGTTCTCCACTACTATTAAGCAAACATGACTCATGCCCTTCCCCTTTCGTACCGTACAGTTTGTCTGTTACATTTAACTATAAGCCAGTTAAGTTTTAGCCCAACTTTACTTGAAATTGGTTGAGTAAATATTATTGTGTACGGTAGCCTGCAAAAACTGAGAGTAGACTATTCACTGACCAGGTGAAAGCAGGCATTCTGGGAATAGTCACCACAATTATGATAAGATACAAGCAATTATGTGGAGATTAAAATGGCAGCACAAAATTTGAATTCACAGACTAGGAGGTTTTATTTACAGTAAGGGTTTTGCGGATTCGCCACTAGAGCGCAGCACATATAAACAATACTGCGTAGATATGCATATATAGATGTACATAAATTATATGAGAAATAACTCTGTAAAAAATAAATGACAGATCTAAGTAATTAACAGAATAAGTATTTCATAAACATAAATGATGAACTTAAGTTTATCTTGTAATACATAAACTCAACATATGTAAATGATTTGAATATAAATAATAGAATGACCTTCTATCAAATTACATCCCCTTTACATCTGACATATGAAATCGCCGTCAAGAAGAGCTTAACCATACTTTTTTTTAAATGACTTCATGATTAATTCAGACATTGTATCACAAACAGGCTATCATGATGACCAATTTTTAAATGACGTCATCTTTAGCCAGTAAGAAATCAAGAGAACATATTTTGGAATATATTAATTCACCGACAGCCAAGCACTTATTATATGCACATGGAAGAGATGGAATGGATCAAAAACTTGTTGCAAGAACGTAGAAGGTAATATGAGGAAAGAAATAAATAAGAGAAGACTTTTTTTGTTTCAGAGTTGTTCCAGCCGAAGTGGAGATAAAGAAGATAATGATAGAAGATCAGGGGATGCAGCCTCATTAAGAATGTTGTATACAAATGCTGATGGGGTTGCTAGTAAGACAGTAGAATACTGGATAGGATTCACAAAAGCAAGGCAGATATAGAAGTAGTTAGAGATACTAGGTTAAGTGAGGACAAAACCAGTGTCACAGTTTTTCCTAAGGGCTTTAGAATATTAAGGGTTGAAAGATCTGAGAGGACTGGTGGAGGGATAGCAATGCTCTTATGAGCAATGTTATCCCTTCAGGTTGAAGAAATAAACTTTGCTATGAAAAGTGAGTTCAAGAAATTTCTAGTTGCTCGCATAAATACATGCTGGGTGCATTATAATAACCCACCAAGGGACCATCATTGGCTAGAAGTTTATGAGGAAAATCAGATAGATACTATTGAACTCATAAACTCAGTTGGTAGTATTGCATGGGAGAAAAAATGTAGTATTTTGAATATTGGAGATTTTAATAATAAAGAGATAGATTGGATAAATCTTGACCCACACAGCGGGGAGGAATTATTCAGGGCAATATTCCTAGATGCTTACAAGGGAATTTTCTACACCAACATGTACCAGAACCAATGAGGGCCAGGGGTAGGGATGAGCCATTACTGCTTGGTACAGTATTAACACATAGTGTGTTGGATATCGAAAAAATTGAGCATGAACCACCAAATTAAAAGATTTACCACTGTGTGTTATTGATGAAGAATATTATCAAAAATGTTCTGCCTGAAATTAGATGCAGTGATGACATAGGAAGGAACTATCCAAAAGGAGATTACATCAAAATTAATAATCTTTTTGCAGTTATTGACTGGAGAACCTTATTTAACAATAAATCTGTACTAGAAATGTAATAAATCTTTTGTGAAGAATATGGGCAGATCGTAGATTGTTGTATGCCTTCCACCAAATTACGAGTTATACATGCCAGAGAGAAATGGTTCAATTAAGAGTGTAAGAGAGTTAAGGAGTGGAGAAACATATGCTGGAAAAGGCATAGGAAGGAAAAAAAACATAAATACCTGGCAGACTTATAAAAGAGCAGGAAATGATTACCAAAGTAAAAGAAGAGAGGCAGGGAGATACAATGAAAGGATATCACTAGGTAGGCTAAAGAATATCCCAAACTTTTTCACAGCTTTATCATAGGAAAACTGAAGATCAAAAAACAGGTTTTAAAGCTACAGAGAGTGGATGGAAGCATCACTGAAATGGATGAAGAGATCTTCAAAGTATAGAACAAGGAGTTTCATTCAGTATTTACAGCAGAACATACCCCACCCCTAATATTGCAGAAAGAGGAGCCAATGGGCCAGTATTAGTGAGCATCATTGTTACAGCCACAGAGGCATGCAAAGCGCTGATGGCGTTAGATGCCCATAAAGTTACAGGTCCTGATGATAATATCCCCTTATGTACTTGAGAAATATGCTAAATCAATATCGGGGGCACTGTGTATCATTTTTCTAAAAGTCCCTGGAATATGGGGAGATTCCAAGATGCTGGAAACAAGAAAATGTGGTAATTATCTTCAAAAAGGGAAGGAGGGATACAATTCTAAACTATAGACCAGTTTCAATGAGTAAGTACTAAGATATCACATCTCTCTTCACTTGGAATCCTTCAACTTTTTTTCAGTGAGACAACACGGCTTCAAAGAAGATAGATCAACAGTAACAAACTCATTAGAATTTTATAATGAGGTGAGCCAAATCTTACAGGAAAGATTGCAAATTCCTAGACTTTCAGAAGGCATTTGATACAGTTCCTAATCAAGAAACTGCAAATAATGGCGAGAATAGGTGGAAATGTATTGGAATGGATAAAAACTTACTTACAAGGAAGGGATCAGAGGTTTAGAGTAAGACATCAGTGTTTGAATGGAAAAGAGTTAATATTGGATTTCCACAGGGCTCAGTTTTAGAGCCACTTTTGTTCCTTGTATATGAAAATGACCTACCAGACTTTGTAAACTCATTCATAAATTTGTTTGCAGATGATTCATAGATTGTGAAGAAAGTAAGAGATAAGAACAATAGTTAAGAGATTAAAAAGACCTAAATAGTCTGCATGAGTGGTCAAAAAAAGTGGCTAATGAAATTCAGTACTTCTATATGTAAGGTAATAAGAATGGGTACAAGTGCGAGAAGGCCCAAGCTTGAATAGTCAATAGCAGGAACAGAACTTCAATAGACAAAGAATGAGAAAGATCAAGGAGTAAACATAAAGGCAGTTTTTCTTACTTAGCAAATGTAAGTGTAGCCTTCAGGCACATGGGCAAGGATATTTTCAGAAACATTTATGTAACTTATGTGAGGTCAAAGCTTGAATATGCAGCCCCTCTTGGAATCCACAATCGAAAAAGTACAGAGTTAAGCTGGAAAAAGCTCAAAGATATGCAACGAAACTGGTGCCAGAAATATGCAATCTCAGTTATGAGGAGAGGCTAAGGGAATTAGACTTGTCATCACTCAAAGCTGGAAGAATGAGGGGGTATATGGTGACGGTTTTTAAATTCCTTTTTGGTTATAATAGAGTGGATAGGGATCGATATTTTGATATGACTGGCACTAGAACTAGAGGTCATAGTTTGAAGCTTCGTAAGAAAACTTCCTTGCAGGATGTAAGGAAGTACTTTTTTTAGTGTAAGAGTAATTGATGATTGGGATTGGCTAAACGTGGAGGTAGTTGATGCAAACTAAATCCATAGTATTAATGACAATTATGACAAGTATCACTGAATATAAAAATGGAACCGAGCAGGAGATGGGGAGTTACGAGCATGGGGATTTTTCCCGTAAGCACAATTAGGTAATTGAAATTAGGTAATTACACACACACACAGGAGGTAGTTGATGCTAACTCAATCCATAGTGTTAAGGCCAAGTATGATAAGTATTACTAAGTACAAAAAAGGAACCGACAAGGAGACGGGGAGTTATGAGCATAGGGTTCTTTCAAGTAAGCACAATTAGGTAAATACAATTGAGCAATTACACATCTTTTCCAAGCAAATGTAAGCCTAGCCTTTAGACACATGGACAAGGAAATGTTCAGAAATATTTATGTAACATATGTGAGGCCAAAGTTTGCTTATGCAGCCCCCATTTGGAATCCACAATTGAAATAGCACAGAGTTAAGCTGGAAAAAGTTCAAAGACATGCCACGAAACTGAGGCCAGAACTACGCAATCTCAGTTATGAGGAGAGGCTGAGGGAATTAGACTTACCATCACCTGAAGCCAAAAGAATGAGGGGATATGGTGACACTTTTTAAACTCCTTTGACAGAGTGGATAGGGATTGATATTTTGATATGGCTGAATCTAGAACTAGAGGTCATAGTTTGAGGCTTCGTAAGAAAACTTCCTTACAGGATGTAGAGCAGTACGTTTTTTTATGTCAGAGTAATTGATGACTGGAAGTCACTAAGCGAGGAGGTAGTTAATGCCAACACAATCCATTGTTATAAGGACAAGCATGATAGGTATCACTGAAAACTAAAAATGGAACTGACTAGGAGACGGGGGAGTTATGAGCATAAGCTCTTTCCCGTTACCACAATTAGGTAATTACATGCAGTCCAAAATATTAAAGGAAAAAATTGAGAACAATTTCAAGAGGGGGAAAGAGAAGTATCTGTCCTGTCCTGCCTTGAAGGAAGTTTAGAAGAGTTGCCAGAGGTGAAGCCATCACATCACATTACCTAATTTTTTGTGTAAATTGGGGAGAGTTCTTCCAGCCATTTACCTGATCCTGTGGTTCCATATATTGTTAAAATCAGTATCCATCCCATTTATATTACCTTGATAGTTAATCTGATACACGAAATAATTGAATAATTAAATAAATACCAAAAATACACCTGTCAACAGTACTGAGTTAAGTTGCCAAGTAGCACAGCTGTCTCATCTTTCTTCATTTTTTCTTTTAGCTTTTTCTTTTATTATTTTTTATTTTGTATATATTGAGTTAAATGTAAAGTCCGATCCTGTGATTATATACCTTGGTTAGCAAGTGAGTTTATCAATTAAGAAGAATATATAGCAGAAACAGGTGGGTGTCTCCTCAGATACAAATTTGAATTTTCCTTCAAGTGAACTTTTGTTTTTGCATTTTTTCCCCACAAATTACCAAAGTCAAATTTCGATTTAGGATGGGTGTTACCAGAAAAGAGATAAATTGAGTAACTAAATAGTACTTATATGAAGATATAGAAATTCTGTGAGGCTTAAATAAAAGCTTTTCTCTCTCTTTTTTTTCTCTTTCTCTTCTTCTTTCTATATTCTGTGAAAGGGAAAACATGAAAATGAGGCCATCTCTGTCATAAACCCCCCACTCATGGGTCGGGGAGGGATGATACAGGATCTCCATGGGATGTAGCAGCAGGAGGAAGAGTAGCTATAAGGAGATTGAAACAGAAAATCAAGGATTTAGAGGTAATGGTTATAAGTCTTGATGATAAAATTTGGAGTATGGATAAAGAAATGAAAGAGAAAGAAAAACTCAAAGAGGAAATAAGATATTTGGAGGAAGCAAATAAAGCACAAGGGAAAGAGAGAAAGGAACTCGAAAAACGAATAAAGAAGCTGGAGGGGGAAAAGAGTGAACTAGAAACCAGAATTTTAAACAAGAAGATAACAACAAACAGCTAAATGACAACTTAAATGAATTAAGTGTTAGTTCACTGTTCTCTTCTGAGAGAGACGAGATTGCAGCTTGAAATGTTCAGACTAAGGAAAACATCGAACAGTTTAGAAAAGAGTTCCAGGAGCTTAATACTTAACATGATGCCACAAAAACTTCTTTTGGTGATGCAATAAAGAGGAATGTGGCAGTAAAAGAGGCTGTGAAGGTGGTGGCACTGGAAAACATACAAACAGTGGACTATAAAGAAACAGTAATAGAAAAAATGAAAGATGTTGTGATAGAAAGGGCAAATCCACTGATCAAACAGGCACTTAATAAAGAGAAGACAGTGGTAATCTCAGGCATAAGCGAATCCCAGGAGCCAACATGGCAGGGAAGACTTGAAAAAAATAAAGCTAGGGTTGTAGACCTGATAAGAAAACTTAGAGGATATTGTAAACATTCACCAACTAGGTAAATATTCGAGGGAGGGAAAGCAGAGACCAACAAAAGTAACCTTTGAGAAAGGGGAAACATGTAGGGAAATACTGATGAGTAAACTAAGTCTAAAAGACCTTCAAGAATTCAAAGAGGTGTTCATTAGACAATACAGAACACAAGAAGAGATGGGAAAGATCAAAAACTTGTTGCAAGAGGCAAGAAGGTTAAATAAGGAAAGAAATGAAGAAGAGAAGAAAAATTTTCATTTCAAAGTTCTTCCAGACAAAAGGGAGATAAAGAAGATAATGACAGAAGATCGGGGGATGGGGCCTCATTATGATTGTTATACACAAATGTTGATGGAATAGTTGGTAAGGCCGAAGAATTAAAAGATAAGATTTACAACAGTAAGGCAGATATAGAAGCAGTTACAGAGACTAAGTTAAGTGAGGACATAAACAGTGTCACAGTTTTTCCTAAGGGCTTCAGAATATTAAGGGTTGAAAGATCTGAGAGGACTGGTGGAGGGATAGCACTGCTCATAAGTGAAAGGATTCAAGTTGAAGAAATAAACTTGGCTATAGAAAGTGAGTTCAAGGAATTTCATGTTGTGCGCTTAAATACTGGATCAGAGAATATTATAATAGCTGTTGCAAATAACCCACCAAGGAACCAACATAGGCTAGAAGTTTATGAGGAAAGTCATATAGGTACTATTGAAGTCATAAACTCAGTTGTTAACATGGCACGGGAAAAAAAATGTAGGATTTTGATTATGGGAGATTTTAATCATAAAGAGATAGATTGGATAAATCTTGACCCACACAGTGGTGAGGACTCATTTGGGGCAAGATTCCTACATTGCGCAAAAGGGAATTTAATACACCAACATGTAATGGAACAAACGAGGGCCACTGGTGGGGATGAACCATCACTCCTTGATCTAGTATTCACAGATAACGTGTTGGATATTGAAAATATTGAGTATGAACCACCAATTGGAAAGAGTGACCACTGTGTATTGTTGAGAGAGAATATCATTGAAGATATTCTGCCTGAAAGTAGAGGCACTAAGGACATGAGGAGGAACTATCCAAAGAGAGATTCCATCAAATTTAATGAGCTTTTTGCAGTTATTAACTGGAGAACCTTATTTTACAACAAATCTGTACGAGAAATGTACGACATCTTTTGTTAGAAATATGGGAAGATAGTAGATTGCTGCATACCTGTCACCAAAGTGATGTAATTCATGCCAGAAAGAAATGGTTCGATAATGAGTGTAAAAGAACTAAGGAGTGGAGAGACAAATGCTGGAAAAGGTATAGGAGGAGAAAAAACATAAATGCCTGGCAAACCCACAAAAGAGCAAGAAATTATTACCTAATTAAAAGAAGAGAGGCAGAGAGAGACTATGAATGGGACATCACCAGGAAGGCTAAAGAAAATCTCAAGCTTTTCCACAGCTTTATAAGAGGAAATCTGAAGGCAAAAGAACAGGTTTTAAGACTTAAGAGAGCGGATGGAAGCATCACTGAGACGGATGAAGAGATCTGCAAAGAAGTGAACAAGGAGTTTCAGTAAATATTTACAGTAGAAAATATCCCACTCCCTCAGATTGCAGAGACAGAAGCTCTCGGGCCAGTATTAGAGAACATCAACCTTTCAGCCACAGAGGTACGCAAGGTGCTGATGAAGTTAGATGTCCATAAACCTACAGGTTCTGATGATATATCCCTTCATGTACTTATAAAATGCACAAACTCTGTATCAGTGGCACCATGTATCATATTTAAAAAGTCACTAGAGTCAGGGGAGATTCCAAGATGCTGGAAACTAGCAAACGTGGTACCTATCTTCAAGAAGGGAAGGGGGGATACGGCTCTAAACTAAAGGCCAGTTTCCTTGACCAGCATAGTTTGCAAAGTTATGGAGAAACTACTAAGGAAACATATTTCTCTTCACTTGGAATCCTTCAACTTTTTGTCAGTGAGACAACATGGCTTCAGAGAAGGTAGATCAACAGTAGCAAACTTATTAGAATTTTATGATGAGGTAAGCTAAATCTTACAGGAAAGAGAGGGCTGGGCAGATTGCATATTCCTAGACTTCCAGAAAGCATTTGACACTGTCCCACACGGGAGACTTATTAGGAAGCTGCAAGCAATGGCTAGAATAGGTGGAAATGTCTTGGAATGGATAAAAACTTACTTAGAAGGAAGGGAACAGAGGGTTAGAGTAAGACACCCAGTGTCTGAATGGAGAAGAGTTAGTAGTGGAGTTCCAAAGGGTTCAGTTTTAGGGCCACTTTTGTTCCTTGTATATGTAAATGACTTACCAGAGTCTGTAAATTCATTCATATGTTTGCAGATGATGCAAAGATTGTGAAGAAAGTAAGAAACGAGAACAACGGTAGAAAACTTCATGAAGGTCTAAATAGTCTCCATGACTGGTCAGAAAAGTGGGTAATGAAATTCAATACTTCAAAATGTAAGGTAATGAGGATGGGTACAAGTGCAAGAAGGCCCAAGCTTGACTACTCGGTGGCTGGAGTACAACTTCAAGAGACAGAGATTGAGAGAGATCTAGGAGTAAACATACTAGCAGATTTGTCTTCAGAAATGCATATAAATGGCATAGTAAGGGCAGCATATGCTTTTTTATCAAATGTAAGGGTAGCCTTCAGGCACATGGACAAGGAAATGTTCAAAAAAATTTATGTAACCTATGTGAGGCC